>JAODAL010046404.1:0-30953 GCA_025379985.1 Phyllomedusa bahiana | reverse complement strand
AAATTTAAAAATTTCCAATTTGAAAATTTTAAAAACAATATTATATGCAGAAAATTTAAAAAAATTGTTTCCCTTTTTGCTTTTACATTCATGAGTGGTCGGGTTACATCCCATAACATGGGTTTCCAAAAAAAGTACAATGGTGACAATAAGTGACAAACAACGGGGTTCAGAGGGAGGGGAGGACCCCGGGCCCCCAAAGGGTTTCAGTCAACAAAGGAGGGGAAAGAACAGAAGGGGGGGATTAGACATGAAAAAGGGTTGCCCCAAGGGCGGGAAAGGGTTTTTGGGGGCTATAGGAAATTTCTGAAGAAAAGGGTTTTTTCGGGTTTTGCTTTTGAGGCTGGTGAGAGTGGGGGAAGTCTGAGGGTTTTTGGGTTTAGGAGCCCAGAAAATGGGGGAAGCAGGGAAAAAAGCCCTTGAAGACAGTTTTTGGGGGAAAGCTGTTAAGAGGAGAGCAAAAATTTTAAAGGGGAAAGGGGGGAATTTGGGAAATGTTTTTTATAGGGGGAAAGAGGGGGGTTAAAAAGCGGGCCCGGGTTTGGAGTGGCTAAAGAAGTCCCTTTTTGAGAGGCAAAAAGGGAAGACCCAGAGTAAAAGGGAAGTTTGTAGGCGGGCGGGGTAGGGTCCCATAAATTTAAGGATGCTGAAATTCCCCCAAAAAAATTTGTGGGGAAGTCAGTGAAAAAAAAGCAAAAAAAACCCGGGAAAAATGGGGTTTAAGGGAAAATGGGGAGGCGGGGGCCCGAAGGGTTGGGAGACAACAACCACTTGAAGTTGGAGGGGGGATTTGATGCGGCAAGAGTGAAAATCTCCTTTGGAGGGGGTTTTAAAAGGGAAAGGCAGGGGTTTAACTTTTTTATAAAAATGAAAAACTTTGGTATCATAAAGGGAAAAAGGTTCACAGAATAAATTTTGACTTGTAGTAGATTTTTTAATTAAAATGTTTAAATTTGGTATTTTTTTTTATCTGCACCCTGACCCCAAAAAAAAATTTAACGGCCTGCTATGCTAGGGATTTCCCAAACAAAAAAAAGAATTGAAAGTTCAAAAAAATCGCAAAAAAACAGCAATGCCGCACAAAGTTAAAGGGGTTTTCTCCATCCCAAAGATTATTTTTAAAACATGTATGGACAGGTGATTAAGATTTTTTTCGATTAAAATTATATAGTTACTTTATTTCTTGTAAGGCTGAAAAAAGAAAAAAGAAAACCCCCCCAGTTCACCCCTGTTGTGCTAAAGGGGTTGTTTCTTTTGTTTTACCCTTGGACATGAAAATTAAAAAATTTTTTCTGCTTGATGGACAAAAGGTTTCCCTCATTATACCAAAATTTTCCCTTTCCAGATTGGGACGGGGAAAAGGGGAAGGGGAGGTCACCAGGGGAAAAGGCTCACTCTTGGAAAAGGGATCATCTCTACCAAGATTAGCTTTTGTTTACAATAAACAATTGTTTTTCATTTTAAGGTTTTTTTAGTTTTTGTTTATTGAAGATAAAAATCCCCTGCCCCAAAATTTTTAAAAATTTGTCCCCAGCAAGTTAAAAAAGAATTAAAAAATGCAAAATCACTGCCATGGAACCACCCACAGCCTGACGAGACAAAGGATAAAAAGCTACTTGTGACTCTGGGAACAGCATGGTGAGAAAACCCCTTTAAGAGATAAAGAGGGACATGTTTGAAAACTGTCTTAGACTTTCTTTGATGCCCATAGAAACCAATCAGAGCTTGCATTTCATTTCAAGTAGTGATTTGAAAAAATGAAAGGGGAGATCGGATTGGTTGCTATGGGCAACAAAAACAGTCTAACTTCTAGACAGTTTTCATACATGTGGCCAAAGGTTTTTATTTTTTTAAAAGTACTAAAACATAACAAAAACCCTACATATTTGGTATTAATGGAATCATATTGACCTGCAGAATAGAGATAACACATCACTTATACCAAATTGTGAACGCCATAAGAACAAAACTCCCACAAACAGCGTGCAAGTATGTTTTTTCCAAAAGAATTGTCTTTTGTTTTTTATCAACTTACTTTCAATTTTTTTTACCATGGGAGTTAAAAATTTTGACAGTGCCGTACCATCTGTTTTATATTTTAACCCTTTTGGGCGGGGAATAAAAATCGGGCGGGTTTGCTTCATGGCCAGAGCAATTAGGTTTTTTGGGGTGGCCCATCAGTAATAGTTTGCTTAGCTGAGATTTTCCAGCACACACCCCCTGGAAAACAAAACTGTTTAGTCTTTGGAATAGATTTTTCTTGTTTTTTTTGTGTATTTTTTTTACCAAAGTGTTTCTCTTTTTCATCTTTCGAACCCATAAAATGTAACAGGTCAAACAAAAAAATTCACAGGTCTAGCGGGTATTTTTGAAAAAGCCCCAAATGGCATGCTACATGTTCTTATGAACCTGTAATAGGTGGGTGGTAAAGAAACAAACACATCTAAAAAATCAGATTAATTTTTATCTGCCTACAAATTTGTTAAATTTGGAAAAATAAAAATTTATCTGGACTTTACCTTAAGTTCCCCTTTCCCTTTTATGGTTTCAGGGCTTTTACATTAAAAAAAATGAAAACTTTGGTGAAAAATTTATTACAAGTTTTGGGGGTTTTAAAAAAAATAAAAGGTTTTTAATTTTTCCTTTTAAGAAAAAAATTCCAAAAACATGTACAGTATAAGACTTACAAAATTTACCCAAGAAAAGGGTTTGGGACCATAAAGTGTGTATTTTTCCCTTGTTTTAAATCAGCAACGTAAATCAACAGCATTTTTGCTATGTGTACATCTACTCTAATTGTTAATGTTTTAAAATTTTTTTTTAGTTTCCCCTAGCGTTATGGACTCTGTTGGGAAAGGGATCGGGCCCAGGGACCCTAAAAAATTTTATTGTTTTTTAAAAAAAATTTTTTACGGGTGTCCCCAACAGGGTACTTTGGGTATTGTTTTGAGATGGGGGAAAAAAGATTCTTAAAGAAGTGGAAATTTGTTTTTTGAATTTCAGGAAAACTTGGTTCGGAACGAAGTCGAAGTTTGGGGTTTTTCCCCAGGTGAAAAAGAAGGGAAAAAGGGGTTTTGATTGAAAAAAAATGGGGTGCGAGCACATGGGCTACATGGGGGGAAAGCCACTCTGGGAGGAAAAAAGGGCATAGCCTGCATTTACAAGTTTAAAAGGTTTTAAACCAATCAGAGACCGGCGGGGCTGTGACGTTCCCCCGCACTATATAAGGGGGCCCGGGGGCGACGCCCGGGGGCTCAACACCCTCCAGGGGCTCAACAGGGAAGGTTCTGCGCGGCTGATAGCTCTTACTGAAAAATTGGGTTTTATAAAAGCGATTTCTGTGGGGTGTTCAGCTTGGGTTTAAGACTGTTTTTCTTAAAGTTTCATTTTAATTTTTTTTGGGGTTTTTGGAACCCGAAATCAAGGGGGTGCTTTCCCCTTTCACTGCATATACAATTTAATATCCCAATTTGGGGTCTAAGCCAAGGGTTCCCGTTGGTTTTCAATTTTTAAAAAAACGCGTTTTTTAAAATTCAAATACCCCTTCCTTTTTTTGGGTGCTTTAATTTTTTTTGCGGGAATTTTTTTCCAAAAACCCAGGGGTTTAAATTTTGCGTTGTTTTGCTGGGGGTTTTTGACCCCAAAAACCCCCGTCTTTTTTAACCCAAAATAATTTTAAAAATTTTTTTTTGTAGCATAAAACACAAGCCCAAGGTTAATTACAATTTTTTTCTCCTTTTTTGTGTGGGGTAGAAAAAAACGCAATTTTTAATTTCGCTACAAAGCTACTTTTTTTGGGGCTCAATTTTTTGGGGCAATTTAATTCCCGGGGGTTTAATTAAGCGTTTTTTTGTGGTGTGCTGAAACCCCCAAGGAAAAAAAATCCTTTTTCAACGCCAAAAAATATAAATTTTTTTCCTTTTAGCCTAAAACACAAGCAAAAAGGTTAATTACAAATTTTCTCCCCTTTTTTGTGTGGGTTTTGAAAACAAAGCAATTGGAAAAACGCTACAATCTAGTTTGTGCGGCCAATTCTTTTTGGGGCAATTTACACCAGGGGGGTTAATTAAGCGTTGTTTTGGGTGGGGGTGCTGACAAAAATAAAACCGCCCTTTTTTTAACCGCCAAAATAAAATAAATTTTTCCCTGTAGCCTAATTCACAAGCAAAAGGTTTAAAAACAAACCCTTAACCCTTTTTTGGGGTGGCGAAAAAAACAAAGCAATTTAACACGCTACAAAAACTAATAGTTTGTGCGGCTCAATTCTTTGGCGCCCAATTTTTAAAAATCCAGGGGGTTTTAAATTTAAAATTGTTTTTGCTGGTGTGCTGACAAAAATAAACCCGTCTTTTTCAACGCCCCAAAAAAAAAAAATTTATAAATTTTTTCCCCGAAGCCTAATTCAAAAGCAAAGGTTTTTAATTTCAACTGTATCTCTTGTTGTGTTTGGGGTAGAAAACACCAATTGTAACCCCGCTACAAAGTACTAGTTTTTTTCGGCCCCCAATTTTTTTGGCGCAATTTACATCCCGGGGTTTTTAATTTAAACGGGTTTTGCTGGTGGGGCTTACAAAAAAAAAAACCTTTTTCAAAGAAAGCAAAATATAATTAAAAAATTTTTCCCGTAGCCTTTAAATTTACAAGCCCAAAAGGGTTTAAATTTCAACTGTATCTCTTGTTGTGTGGCGTAAAAAAAACCGCAAATTTTAAATACGCTAAAAAACAAATTGTTTTTTTGCGGCTCAATTTTTTGGCGCAATTTAAAACCAGGGGTTTTAAATTTTAAGCGTTGTTTTTGCTGGTGTTGGGTGACAAAAAAAAAAACCGTCTTTTTCAACCCCCAAAATATATAAATTTTTTTCCCGTACCTAAAATTTAAAAAAGGGAAAGATTAATTACCCAAATGTATCTCCCTTTTTGTGTGGGTAGAAAAAACCAATTGTAACACGTAAAAAAGCTACCCAGTTTGGGGCAGCTCACTTTTTTGGCGCAATTTTTCAAAACCCGGGGTTTAATTTTTGCCCTTGTTTTGTGGGGGTGCTGGGCAAAAATTTAAAACCCTCTTTTTCAACGCCCAAAAAATATAAATTTTTCCTGAGCCTAATTCAAAAGCAAAGGTTAATTTAAAAACGTTATCTCTTTTTGTTTGGCGTAGAAAAAAACGCAATTGTTTAAAATTCAAAAAGTACTAGTTTGTTTGGGCTCAATTCTTTGGCGCAATTTACAAAAAAGGGGGTTTTAATTTAACTTTGTTTTGGGTGGTGTGCTGACAAAAATTTAAACCTTTTTCCCCCCCTTTTTTTCCCCCAAAATTAAAATACAATTTTTCCTTAGCCCCAAAATTTTAAAGGGCCGAAAAAGGGTTTTTTAAGCCTGTTTGTTTCTTTTACATTTAGTAAAACCCAAAAGTGTTTTTTTAAAAGACCCAAAAAAGAAATTTTTCCTGGCCATTTGTGGAGCGCAAATTTATTAAAACCAAGGGTTTCCCAAGCTTTTTACTGGGGTTTATTTGGAGTCAAAAAAAAGGGTGTTTAAATTTTTCATATACAGATAACATCATAAAAAGTGTCCCGTACATTTCCCAACCCAAAAAGTATGTCAGACAGAGAAGTCGGGAGGTCTGCACCTGGGAGTGGCCCGTGGCACAAACATTCCTGGAACAGGGTCAGGGTTTCAGCACAGAAAGGGGGACCCTCGCCGCAGGGGTCAATCGGTGAGGCCCCCAAACCCGCCCCTTTTCATCTAGCGGGCCCGGGGTTTTTCAGCCCAACCCCCCAAAGGTTTTTTTTTTGAAATTTGGGGACTAGGTTTATCCTCATTCCCCAGATGACATTGAAACCCCAGCCAAGAGTCGGTGGGAACTTTAGACACAACCCTTAGTTTTGGGTTTGGGGGGGAGCCCGGGGGAGCGGCCCTCACCCGTCCTCAACCCGCCTTGTCCCTTTCCCGGTTCCCCCAGCCCGAGATCTACTATGGGTCTGGGTTCAGCGCCCCCTTTAAAGCGAGGGATGAACCCAAATTTTTGGGGGGCAAATCGGGAGCTACCTTGCAGCGAAGAAATGGGGCCAATATCCCCCGTCTTGCAGTAGGCGGGGAAAAATAAAGTTTTGGAGAGGGCATGGGGGGGTCATGTTTGTGAGAGGTTTAGCCTTGGCATTCCCCAAAACGGTGAAAGAGGACAGCAAATGACGGGTGAAACACAAAAAGATGAGATGTAGCCGACCCAATTGGGAGCCGGGGAGGAAGGGGCCCCTCATCGTCAGGGGAAAGGGGGGCGTCAGCTTGCGCGTCAGGCAGCGGCGCAGCCACAAGTGGGTCGGTGTGGCAGTGAGCAGCAGGATTTGGGGAAGTGGGGTCGGGAGCCAAGCGGCCCCGGGGTAAAAAAACCCCCTTCGCAGGTCCAAGAAAGTAGCGGCACAGGGCTCAGCGAGGCAGCGGCGGCAGGTTATCACCATTTGGGGGAAACGATGGCGGTTTAACCCCTCCTATACTCCCCGGGGGTAAACCCGTTCTTTGCTTAAAACACCGGAGGAGCCCAAAATGGGTATTTGTAGAATCTGTAAGCAGAAAGTGAAGCGTTTGGCCGGGAGCAAAGTTTGGGACCCCGGCCCTGCGTCAAAAACATCAGCGTCACCATCCGGTGGCCTTTGGGGGGAAACGTGGCCCGATGTGGGGTCCAACCTGCCCCCGCAGCAACAGCCAAACAGCCAAGGCCCGCGGCCCCTTTGGGGCCCCCCATGCAAATTTCAGCCCGGTCAAAGGGTCCACCCCCTCTGAAAAAGGGGAGTGTTTTCCCCTTTGCCCCTCATTCCCGGTCCAGATGCTCCTGCTCCCGCTACTCATGGCCCACCCGTCCCTTCAGCGAGGCGATTGCAAAGAGCCCAAAAGTAAAGGCTCCAAACCAAACCTAAGGTTTCTGCAGGGTGAACCCTGCTCCTGTCCAAAATTTTTTTGGGACTGCAAATCCCTCCCTTTCCCAAATTTGGGGACTCTGCACCGTTTAGAGAACTAATGGCTTGTGCCGAGCCGAGAAGGAGAGTTCCAAGCCGTAATTTCCCTTTTTAAAAAAGGGAGTACCAGCCCCTTCAAAATAGTAGAACAGAAGGGGGTCAGTCCTTGAGCTTAAACGGTTTTTTCCCAAAGGGGCACGGGAGCGCGGACGTTTTGGAGCTTAACTTTCGGTCAAAGGGGCCAGTACATGTCCTTTACGGCCCACTGGGTGAATTGTTCTTCCCGCCCAGGCACCGAAGAAGAGGGTTGAGGGCTCTGGCCCAACAACTTGGACCAGGAGACGCCGACTTTCTCCTCCACGTTGTCAACTGTGTCACCTGCGCCAATGTCCGCCCACCTACTCCTCCACCACCACCACCATCTCAGCCTCCACAATGTACTGCTCCATCATACCACCTGTGTAGGGCCACAGCGGTGTCACGCATTTCTACACCTGGCTTGCCGTCGGGCAAGAAGTCACACAGGGGAGTACGGCTCCGCGTCATGCATCAAGAAATCGATGGTGGGATTTCCTCCGCTCCCCCCCCACGCAACTGCAAAATCGTAAAAAAAAAAAGAAAAGAACCAGTTGACGGACAATGGGAGAACATGGTGTGCGCGCTGCACCGAGGAGGGATGGTCCATGCAACCCTGCATGGCGCACGTGGTCAATCTGGATAGTTGAAAAGGTTCCTGAATCTCCACCGATCTCAGAACATTCTGAAAATGGCCAGGACACTGAGGCAATGCCTTAATATCCAATCAAACAAACCAGGAACACCCTCCTCGAATTGCCAGCGGCAGAACGGCCTCCCCGACCACACCTCTGATAGCGATGTTTCCCCCGCTGGAAATTCCAGCCTTCACATGTTGGACCTACCTGTATGAACAGAGAGAAGGCCATTAACGATTTTTTTGATGATCCAGGCAGACAGAAGTCACTCCCCGGTAACTTTGATGTCAGCCAGTGCAGCTCATGCGTTACACCTGCCGTATTGTTGAGAGCCATTCGAGGAGGCGACGTTATTTGTCAGTCGCCGGGACTACGGGATGAATACGTCATCCACTGCTTCATGTCCTGAACAGATGCTGAAAAATCTGTTTCTGGGCAGGGGACTGGAGTACGTGGCGCCTACATCTCGTGGCACATGAGACCGGAGGGGACTGAAATGGAGAGGGAAGGAAGGAACATTGGACGCAGAAGCCTTGTCTGAGAAATGAGATGGAATTTCTACCCAGGGTGACAAGAGAGGAGGAGCCAGGAGAGCACTGGAGGAGTGGATTGAGAGGAGGAAGATGATGCAGATGACCCCAAGCACCATGTGCAGAAACAGTGGAAATGGAAGGCAGGGAAGCGCCCCGGAGTCACTTGTGCAGATGGCCCGCAGCAGGCTTATTTTTCCTGGCTAGTGACAGCCGAAATAGTCACATCCGTCAGAGGGATGACTTCTGAGGCTCTCCACCCATGGACCCTCGCTACCGGTCCAAAATGGGAGCCTTTTACCCAGCTATTGAGAGGGAAGACAAACTCATAAAATATACGGGAAATCCTCTGTACTCATTTGGCCGCTGCCATTGTGCGGCATCGTCCCCTCCTCTGACAGGTCTGACGGGGGGTCCTCAGCGCTCACGAACTCTGCCCGCGCTGCTGGGGGACGGTGAGGGGGTAGAGCATGTACCAGCTCCTTCAGTAAGTAACCTATGTACCCTGGAGTCCACCGATTAGCACTTCCTTCACCCGCTAGTGAGATGGCAGGTCGCCAGCCAGCAGCAGCAGACCTGGAGCAGTTCCCTGAACCAACAGGTTGTGGATCCTACATGGACAGCACTCTGCCCCTTCAAAGTTAGAAGATCCGCTGATACTGGCAGCCAAACTAGGATGTGTGGCCGCAATTTGTTCTTGCCGAGTTTTGCAGTGAGAAGCGTCCTGCCCGGCCAGTAGTGTGGCAGCAGAGTGGGAGTTCAGTGCGGCGGGGGCCCACTCGTTACCCCAAGGAGAACCCGCATGTCCACGGGAAATGTACCCTACCACACAGTGTCAATGAGCCACTGCCTGACATCCATCTGCTGCGCCGTGAACTCCCTCTCAGTCATAGTGCCATCTGTGGCTCCTCCTGTTTGTCCCCACGCTCCAGAATGTCAATGTGCCACTGCCTGATCTCAGCTTGCTGCTGTCGTGGACATCCACACTGTGTGGATTGTGCCACTCTAGTGGCCTAATACTTGTTTTGGCGCCTCCAGAATGTCATTGTGCCACTGTCCCTGACCTCATGCTGCTGCCGCCGAGACCTCCATACTGTGTGATTGTGCCACCTCTGTGGCCTAATAAAGTTTTGGCGCCTCCAAATGTCATTGGGTGCCACTGCCTGATCTCAGATACAGTCGCCGCCGTGACCCTCCACACTGTGTGAATGTGCCACTCTTTGGCCTAATACTGTTTTGCCGCCTCCCCCCCAGGAAAAATGTCATTGTGCCACTGCCTGTATCTCATACTGCTGCCGCTGTGACCTCACACTGTGTGATAGGCCACTCTGTTGCCTAATACTGTTTAGCCCCCTCCAAAATGTCCATGTCCCACTGCCTGATCTTCATACTGCTGACGCCGAGACCTCCACACAGTGTGATTGGCCACTCTGTAGGCCTAATACTGTTTAGCCGCCCTCCAGATGTCATTGTGCCACTGCCTGATCCCAATACTGCTGCCGCCGTGACCTCCACACTTGTGTGATTGTGCCACTCGTGCCTAATACTGTTTTTGCCGCCTTCCAGAATGTTATTGTGCCACTGCCTGAATCTCTTACTGTGCCGCCATGACCTCCACCTGTGATTGGTGCCACACTGTGGCCTAATAGTTGGGGGGGGGTCTGTTTAGCCGCCTCCAGAATGCTTGTGCCACTGCCTGATCTCATACTTCGCCGCCTGTGACCACCACACTGTGTGATTGATGGCCCCTCTGTGGCCTAATACTGTTTAGCCGCCTCCAGAATGTCATTGTGCCACTGCCCTGATCTCATACTGCTGCCGCCGTGACCTCCACACGGGTGATTGTTCCACTCTGTGGCCTAATACTGTTTGCCGCCGCCATAATGTCATTGTGACACTTCCTGATCTCATTCTGCTGCTGTCGTGACCTCCCACGCTGTCATTGTGCCCACTCTGTGGCCAAATACTGTTTTTGCCGCCTCCAGAATGTCAGGTGCCGCTGCCTGACCTCAAACTGCTTGCCGCCAGTACCTCCTCTCTCAGTCATTGTGCCACTCTGTGGCTTCTTTCGTTGTTTTGACACCTCCAAATGTCATTGTGCCACTGCCTGACCTCATGCTGCTGTTGCTGCCGCCGCACCTCCACACTCTGTCCACTAATGTTTCCACCTGACTCTCAGCTTGTTTTTTTCCAGATTTCGCTGGCATGACTTTTACAGTCTACATTCCCACTGAGTTTTTTGGTCAGTTTTGGCCCTCTTAAAGTGCCCAGGGAATTTTATAGTGAAGCGATTCTAAGAGCGGCGGCAGTCATCTGCGTGACATAACAAAAACACAACATTGTATGAAGACCCAAACCCAAGCTTGCCCTCTAGTATATTTAAGCATGGCACAACATTCTACAGCACCCTGCAGGCTCTGTGCAGCCTGGAAATAGCTGCTTTTTAACGCGATTCGTGCCGAAGTAATTCGGAACGAAACGAATTTTGTCGGAAAATTCGGCGAAGTGACCGAATCGAATTTTTGAGAAATTTGCCCATCTCTAGATATAGTCCATAACACCATGTGAACAGCTCCTTAGAGGTAAATGATACAACTGAATTTTCTCTAATGCTCAAGGATAGTACACGTGGGGAGCTACAAAGACATGATATTCTTCACAGATGTTTTTTTTTTAGGAAAAAAGGTTCATATAACAGGAAATGTCTCTTTTTGTATGTTACTTTGCCAGAGAATTTTTAAAATGTCAAAAATTTTGCACTTATATTGAATAAAAATCTTTACATGTTTGGTTTTCTTTACACAAATTTGGCTCATAATAATTTTTACTCACTTTGTTGCTCATAACATAAATATTAGATAACAGGTTTCTTGATCAAAATTCTTCTGACCCACCTCAGTTTAGTTCCCTTAATCATAGTGATTTGTAATCTATTTCCAGCTACTATAGCTAGCTTTCCATGCATCATAGACTAAAGACTCGAGTTGTGATGTTTTTCTAGCTTCTTCATTGAATGGAATCATTAGTAGCCAGATGGCCAGAAAGTTAGAGTCCAGCTACGTCATGTATGCCATCTGTACTTCCAGGAATTTTTAACTCTTTCTCAGTATTGTTTTGACTGGCTTCCACCCTGAGGGGCCACTCTTCTGGAAGTATATCAACATAGATTCTATCCATATGGTTTCCCTGACAAAGTGCGGAAATGTTATACCAATGCTTTCTACCTTACAGCTTTGAATAGATATTTTTGCTATTGTCACCATATCTAAGTATCTGCTACCTATTTCAACGTACACAACATTTGTACCTGAAATACAGAGTGACAAAACAGTAGGTTCTCCCTTCATGATGTCTCCTTGTATGACATTAAATTATAGGTTGATTAGTTTCCTATAAGATCGTCCCTAGTCTATGCGTTTTAAAGAGGCCACTTTAATGAGGCACTATTTTGGTAGTATATTTTACATTACTATTTATGTTTTAGCCCCAATTTACAAATAGTGTTTCAAAATAATGACCAAAATACATTTATTTGAAAGTGGACACAGGAATCAGATTGTGAACCCCACCGGGGACAAAGGATGGGAAGGATGGAAATAGTGTCAATGTCTGTATAGCGCTGTGGTATATGTAGGTACATGTAAGCAATCTAAGTAAATAAATAAAAGACAATAAAGAATTAGACAATGTGATTCCAAGTGTAAACACAATACATTTTTAAATTAATAACAATTTAGCAATTTTTAGGTATTTCAAGTAAATGCCATCATAAATTCAAAAACTGGCTGTACTCCGTTTACATTTTAACTCTCTGAGCAGAAGTTAAACTTTTTTCATAGGTAGAGACTGGGCATAACTACATAACTGGTACTTAAAGGGTTTTCTCACTACAAAGATTAGCTTTCAACATAAAAGGACAGATAAATGAAGGTTTTTTTTTAAATACATTGGTTAATAGATTTTACTTAAGTCATGATATAAGATTGTTTTTATGTGCATACGGGTTTCCATGGTTACATGTATACTAGACGGACATCTGTTTTCTGAGTAATATATGTGATGGTGGATCGATGAGAAAAACTCGAATAGTGATGTGAGAGGTTGGCACTGGTTAATTTTTTTTTAGCTCAGTTACAGCCTTTACAGGTTTTTTTTGTAAATCTGGGCAGCACTTTTAAGGATGCAGCTTCTATGTGTTTTGATATGTTAGGTCTTGTTTTTTATGTCTTTTTATTGTATTTTTTTGTAGAACGGATCAAAAGCGAGAATCCTCAGTAGTTGATACCTTTTAATAGCTAATTGCAAACATTATGAAACATAGCAAGTTTTTGAGCCTAACTAGATATCTTAATCAGACATGGTTTGACACCATTTATCTGAAGGTCCACATATTTATACTCCACAGTAAAGAGAAAAAGTGATGAAAATAAGACAATTGATACTAAAGCAAAATCATCAATGTGATGAGTAAATTAAATGCCTGATTAGGATATTTAGGTAATTCAAAATCTTGCTAGTTGTCATAATCTTTTTAGCTAGCTATTAAACAGTAGTTATCACTGAGGTCTCTTGCATCTTGTTTTTCTATCTACTTAATCATATGATATATATTTTTTAGGGAACATTTAGGAAGACATGTATGAAAACTGTCGAGGTCTAACACTTTCTTTGGTGCCCATAGCAACCAATCAGAGTGCCCCTTTCATTTTTCCACAGCCCTAGTGTCATGATTCCACCAGACAGACCCTCTGCATCTGGCTCTGGTCACCGGCCACGGCCGCTGTGACCATAACTGCGGATTCGGCCATGACAATTTCTCCTAGAGTGAATTCTGTTTGCAAACTTGATATGCCTAATTGATTCGTGGCCAGGAACCCTCCAGCACTACTGGGGTTAACTTGTTCTTTTGGCGATTGACAGTTCCTTCTTTCTATCACTTCTTTTCTTCTTCTTCCTCTTCCCTATTTATAGTCTCAGCTACCTGTCTTCTTTGCCTGCTATATGGTTTCCTTTCCCTATAGTTTGCCTGTGTTCTCATTTGCTTCCCTGTGCTCTTTGACTCTTGCTTGGACCTTGGTTATTCTTTCGTCTCTTGTTTTTGTACTGCGCTGCCCGTTTGATGCTGACTTGGCCTGTCCGACTTCTCTTGCTTGTTCAGTGTTTGTTCGTCTTCGTCTGGTGTCTCACTTGGCTCAGAACAGGTCTCAGTCTTCGGGTTGGGGCTGACCTAGTAAGGAGTTGGGTACCCGAAAAGGCAGGGACAGGGACAATTTCTCCTAGTGTGTACTCTGTTTGCAAACTTGGTATGGTACGTGTTATTTTGGTGATTGACAGTTCCTTCTTCCTATCACTTCTTTTCTTCCTGTGTTCTCATTTGCTTCCCTGTGCTCTTTGACTCTTGCTTGGACCCTGGTTATTCTCTCGTTTCTCATTTTTCTACTGCGCTGCTTGTTTGATGCTGACTCGGTCTGTCTGACCTTTCCTGTGTGTTCTGTGTTTGTTCGTCTTCGTCTGGTATCTCTCTTGGCTCAGAGCAGGTCTCAGTCTTCAGGTTGGGGCCAACCTAGTAAGGAGTTGGGTACCCCAAAAAGCAGGGACAGAGGTTGGTACCAGCGTCAGGGCCACAGTCGCCTGTGTCTCCGTGTGCGTCCCTGACAGTCCCTAACACCTATATGAAATTAAAGGGAGCACTGATAGGTTGCTATGGGCAACAAAGAACGTCTTGGACCTAGACAGTTTCCATACATGTCGCCCTTCATGTTTAAATTATTGTTTTTTATTAGTAAAATGAACAAAGACCATTGTTTTTCATTTTTAATAGTTTGAACACCTTACATTTTATTTTATATTTATTGTGTGGCTTGTAGAGATCAAAAGGATGTATAATGCATATATTTAATATTCTATTAATTTATTTAATAAAAACTGTTTTCATTAAAAACATAATTTTTCTTCATTATTTTTAAAGTGATTTTATTCAATTTCATGTATTTGTTTTGTTGCACAGGGAGACTTTTATGTCTTTAACTTGATTTTTATTTTAGTACGCATCGGAATACCTATATTTGTATTTTACATGCAGACTGGCTGCTAAAGAATACCTCAGGTATGACCTAGGAGGGATTAACATAGGATAACTAGAACTTTACTGTGTTGATCCAGAGAAAGACAAAAACCCTTATGAGGCAGATATCCTGATAGAAGAAACCGACAAACTGGAATGAAAGCACGGAAAGAATGTCTGATTAGAAGAATGGCACATAGTTGAAAAACAGTGTGGACACACACAATCAGAAGGTATTGGCACAACATAGGGCTTCAAACCAGACATTTAGCTAGTGGTGTTTTATTGACCTCACACCTCTGTTCTCAAAGGCTATCATGGTTCACAGTGACCTTGCAATGGTCACACAGGCTGTAGCTTTCCTCTTTCTCAGCTACACTCTAGCAGCAGAGCTAAAGAGCAGTCTCTCTCACCCTCTTCACTAGTCTTCCTCCATACTGGGCCAAACTGTTCTCTCTCTCACACCTTGCCCCCAACTGTCACACCTTGGCCCCAACTGTCACATTCCTTGTCTCCACTCTACCCCCTTATCCAATCAGGATAAGCTAGATGTTGGAACACGTGATGTGTGATGCATTGTGGGGTAAGAAACTTAACCTTTGCTGGCACATTACTTTCTTAAAGATGTATAACACTATATATACGTTACACATAAATGACACATAATGAACTTTTGTGAGAACGTATCATTGACTCAACCTTACAACATGCAATACCCAGTACTGGGGTATTACACATGTTCCTGTGATTTTGTGTTTCCTGATTCCGTGTTTCTGTGATCCCGTATTCTGGAGATTCCTGAGACCCTAGCCTGTTGTTGTCACCTGCCTAATTCCTAACCCTGTCTCATCTGGTTTTGTCTCTGCCTTTCCCTTGGATTTGACTATCGTGTTTCCTGTTTCTGCTGGTATCCTGTCCTTGTCCTCTGGTGCTTGTATCCCGTCCTATGTCTACTGTGTTCTTGGTCCTCAAAGTCCTCTGCTTGTGGTATCCTGTCGTGGTCTTCTGGTGCCTGCTTCCAGTCTGCTGTTGAACTCTACAGTTCCTCTGTTGTTCCTATGGTCCAGTATTCTATTCAACTCTTAAATTCCTCTGTTGTCTTTCTCGGTCCAAGTCTGCAGTTCCTCCATTGCTCCTGTGGTCCAGTCTGCTGTTCAACTCTACAGTTCCTCCATTGTTGCTTCTGGTCCAAGTTTACAGTTCCTCTGTGTTCTTCTGATCCAAGTCTGAAGTTCCTCCTGGTCCAATTCCACAGTTCTTCCATTGTTCCTCCTAGTCCTAATCTGTAGTTGCTCCATTGGTCTGCGATCCCCCTGTCCTGCTTATCAAGAATCTATTGTTCCCGTGACTGTTATCCCAGTGTCCTGTTCTTGTCCCTAAACAATGATGGACAGGTATCTGCCCTCCATGGTCCCAAATATCCACTTCACCTTTCAAGAGACTGTCTTGCATATCTTATATTGCCTGTTTTCTGAAATAAAGTCCTTGAAATGTGACATTAACCATTGATAAACTCACTAATAGCATGCCAAGTCTTGTAAGTGTGTGCATTTCTGTACACATAATGGATGCTGAATAAATTGAGATGTTTTAAATATTTTGTTCCAATTTTTTATCATTTACATATAATTTACATGTCTATTGATCCCGAGATTTCCATAAATCCAAGACTTTCCTTCTTGTTGTTGTAATTCCAATGTTTAGAAGTATATTACATATTTCAAGAAAGGTACAGAGAATCTCTTCCCCTACTTGTACTACCATGATCACTACTAATCATAGCATTACAAGGGTTAAATGGAGTTTTTTTTAAGTTTACTATCTCCCAGTGCTGTACTTTTACAGCCTATATTGCCAAGCATTTAAACTTTGCTGTTAGGGCAAAATTCTTCTGACATGGTTTCGACAAAAACATAATAACACAATCAAAGGTGAATCCAGAAGAGAGAAGAAGCGAATTTAAAATATATTATAAAAATATATAAAAAACTCAGCCATAAAAATTCCTGTACACGTTTTAAAAGGGAAATATACATTTAGTTTCCTATCGCTGCATATAGAATGAACAGTCGTTATTGCTTAAAGTGACCTTGTAGAATTTGCACTGCATCTTTTCTATAGACATATGATCTATTCATGCTTCAATAAAATATGCAACGGCCTGAACATTGGGGTATGAGATTCATATGCTGGTCTAAGTCCAATGTGCTGTAAACAAGGTGAGGTTGCTGGGTTACACAATCTCCAGATAATTGCATTATTTCAGTACTTGGAACTCGCTTTACTTTGCGATGGAGCCATTTTTATATCATACATTTTGGCACATGTTATCAGAACATATCTCTGTTTATTAACAATGAATATTCCAGAATTCCGCATATAAAGGGGAATTTGATATCAATTTTGAAGCACCAAGTGAAGACCTGGCAGTATCTGATATATTGATGTATGACTGTTACCTCATTTTTCCTTAATATAGACTTATTTAACAGACTTCATGGACTGGCTTTACTGAACTCACTTTGCAAAAGCCTTGGAACTCCAAGAAAATCTGATATTTTATATGAAACTGACTTGTCCCCTACACACTTGTCTACACACTGTGCAGAAATCTAACCCATTGGTCAAGTCACTATGAAGCCAATGTAATTAGGAATTGGTGACATCACTATGGCTCATATCAACTAGTATTTATGATGTACTTTGTTGAGAATTCGATTTTCAGCAATAGGTTGACCATAATTATTCACTCAGTGACCCTAATCAATGTACCTTTCAACTGTGTTCATACTACTATTTATTTAAGGTGTATTCTCACCATCATAATTAGCTTTAAACATGTAGGCAAAGGTAAATAAATACTATTACGAAATACATTGCTGTTATGATTTTGCTTTGTCTATGAAATTTTATCTTTTGCTTGTTTACACAAGCTTCCCTAGGTTACCGACAATCTCTCTCTGCTGTCTTTGCTTCAGCTGCCCTGTCTGACCATGATGACCAAGTCACTCCCTGCTGAGAATGATTTCCAGCATAGGAACTCGTTTATCTATTTATCTGGCAAACTTTAACCATTTAGAGCTCTGTAACATTGTGCGCTGCAGTTTACAACCCTTCTCCAGTCATGTAATTGTAACAGGAATAGCTAGGAATAACAGAGCTGATATGATAATCACTGCTATAGAACCACCCACAGTCTAATCAGGAAGTGTAGTATGACATCTGATGTTTTATGTAAATGAGCATATAAAAATAAAATAAAATTGTAAATAAAATTGACAACTAATTTAATTAAGTTTAGTTGTAAACAAAATTTTTATGGAGACTTGTAGATCACAATATGCTCCTTTGGATATGAGATATGTAAATAAGCTCTCCTCCAGCGGGAAAAAAAGCCTTCTTTCTAGTGCTATCTATTGATAGTAGCTTTTCTTTTAAAGTGAGTACCCAGCAGAAAAAAAATTAATCTGAAGCCAGGCTGGGTAAAAAAAAAAAAAAAAAAAGTTAAACAATACTCACAAAACGTTGGAGATACTTGGCTTTTGGTTGAAATTTTAGGATGAACATAAAATGTCTTGAATTTTTTTTAAATGCATTAAATTTTGCCATTAATGTTAGAGATTAGCACATTGTACAAAAAGTACTGAAACATTGAACAGTTGGACATGTGCATTCTAAAGTTGAGAGATGCTCTTATTTAGTTTATTTAAAAAAAATAAAGAACTTCTATGCTAATCCTAAAATTTCAACCAAAAGTCAAATATCTTTTTAACATATTGTGAGTAGTCTACTTATCTGCCTTTCCCCTGCCACTTCGGCTCCCGAGCTCCCCAGTGATCTGCTCCTTTTCACTTCTGGGTTCTTGTCAATACACAGGAGAAGTTATACTCCATTCACTTATAATGGAGCACGAGCCTCTTCTGTGGTTTCTGTGTTGAGACAGGAATCTGGAAGTTAAGAGGAGCAGATCACCAGATCTGTCAGACAACTTCTTTAAAGGGAGTTACAAGCAGTTTTACACTCACACTGACTCCTCAGGCTGTGGGTGGTTCTATAGCAGTAATTAGCATATCCACGGTCTCTCCCTCCATTATATTGACAAGTACAGGAGATTTTATCTCTTTTGTAAACACAAGGAACTAAAAACTATGACTTATCTAATCTGATGAGAGATAGTTTGCTCTGGAGCTCAGTCAATCAATGAGGTGATGTCACTCCTTGCTCTAAGCTTCTCCTTGCTCTAATCAGATAACCATAGAAACCTGTGTGCACTCATGGCACATTAAATGTCTCTTATCTCATGATTAAAGTAAAATCTATTGATTAATATATTAAGAAAAAGTCTTCATTTAACTGTCCCTTCATGTCGAAAGCTAATCTTTGTAGTGAGAAAACTCCTCAAAGTCTTGTCCGACCCATTAAAAAGTCTTCAAATGTAACTCACATTCTAGACCAAGCCAGAATTTTCTCTACAAGGAAGAGACACCCATCTATAGACAACTACATCAGGGTTATGAACCCTTGTCAGCATAGAACAGAATTCTAGCTGGTCTTGTGAGAGGCCTTTGACCGATTCGTCATATTTTAACCCCTTACAGCCGGAGCCAGTTTTGGCCTCTCTGACAGAGCCCCATGTTTTAAATCTGTCACTTTATTTGAGAATAACTTTTTGACACTTTAACCCATCCACGTTATTCAGAGATTGTTTTCTCGTCACACATTGTGCTTTAAGTTAGTAAGAAATTTTGGTCCAAAAAGTGTTCGTTTATTTGTGAAAAATATCAAAGTATCGTGAAAAATTTGAAAAATGTACCATTTTCAAACTTCAAAAATTTCTGCGTGTAAGACAGATGGTTAGTCCACTCAAAATAGTTTATAGCTAGCATCTACCATATGTCTACTGTAATTTTTTTAAATGTCTGTTTTTTATGACATTAGGAGGCTTAGAAATGTAGTAGTTATTTTAAAATTTTCAAGAAAATTTGCAATATAAATTTTTTTTAGAGACCAGTCCAGTTCTGACATGACTTTGATTGGCCTGTATGTTAGATACCCCCATAAATGACTTCATCTAAGAAACTACACCCCTTATTCAAAACAGCATTTAGGAAGTCTATTAACCCATTAGGTGTTTCACAGAAATTAAAGCAAAGTGGAGGTGAAATTTCAAAATTTAACTTTTTTTTCCAGAATTTTTATTCATTATTTAAAAGAACACGGTAGATGTGTTAGGGAAATACAACTTAATATTGATTCCCCAGATTCTGCCGTTTTCAGAGATATCCCATATGTGGCCCTAGTGCACTATTTGGCTCAAACACAAGTCTCAGAATAGGAGGAGCACCTATCGGACTCTGGGGTCTCATTTTCATTACGATTTTATTTAAGCGCCATTTTAGGTTTGCGGACGCCCTAAGGTGCTAAAATTTAATAAACACCCATAAAAAGACTCCATGTTGGAAACTACACCCCTTAAGGAATATATCCTGGGGTGCAGTGAAGATATCGACCCCACACTTGTTTCACAATTTTTTTTAGCGTTAGGCTGTGAAAATGAAAAAAATATTTTTTTTTGACAATCTGCAATTTTAGCTGAAAATATTTCATTTTTACAAGGAATCCTGGAAAAAAGCATCTCAAATTGTGTTACGCAATTTCTTCCAAGTTCTGCAATACCCTATATGTGGGTGTAAACTGCTGTTTGGGCGTATGGCAGGGCGTATAAGGAAGGGAGCTTTATTTGGCTATTGGAACGCAGATTTTGGTGGGGCCATATTGCATTTGCAAAGCCACCAAAGTACAAGAACATGTGAAACCTTCCAGAAATCACCCCATTTTGGATTCAACACCCCTCAGGGATCTCACCAAGTTGTGTATTGTGCATTTTGGGCGCACAGGTGTTCCATAGTTTTTTTGTAGTATTGGGCCATGAAAATAGGGGGAAAAAAATGCAGTTCCGACATTGTTTTTTGGGCTTCAATTTTACAGTGTTCATTGCACGGGATAAATGACAGGATAACTTTACTATGGGGGTTGGTACAATTGCAATGATATACATTTTATTATGGTTTCTTATGTTTTTACTTCTATACAATAGAAATTGGGGTCTATAAAAAAACGAGTTTTTATGTTGTCCTATTCTGACAGCCATAACTTTTTCACTTTTCTGTATATGGAGCTGACTATGGGCTTGTTTTTTTTGCGGGATGAGTTGACGTTTCTATTAGTACATTATAGTTTCATAGTTTGTAAGACCGAAAAAAGACAAGACGTGAATCCAGTTCAGCCTGTTGTGAAAGGTTTATCCAGAAAAGGAAAAAAAACCCAAAATGAGGAGAAGCCAAAATTGTCCAATTTTGGGGAAAAAAATTCCTTCCCAAACCCCAAATCGGGAATTGGAAAAATCCCTGACAATGACCCCTCTCCGAATCCTAGTCACTTGCTTGTTTATTATTCGCCCCAAAAAAGCATGCAAACCTTTTTACTCTGTTACTAAATTTCCCGACAAGCTCCTCTGGCAGAGAGTTCCCAGTCTCACTGCTCTTACAGTAAAATCCCTTTCTATGTTTTTAAAAATTTCTTTCCCCTCAAGACTAGAGGATCCCCCTTTTTTGGGGATACGTCCCTGGGTATGAAATATCTGAGAGAGTTTCCTATATTGCCCTTAACGTTTTAAAAACATATTTATTATGTCCCTCCGAAGCCGTCTTTTCTCTAAAATAAATAACCCTAATCTTGCTAATCTTTCTGGGTGTTATGGGGGCATATGACGCTTTGATTACTTTTTATTAATGTTTTTGTGAGGCATTTTGAATAAAATACGGCAATCCTGGTAGGGTTTTTTATTTTAATTTTTTACAGCAGTCATTGTGTAGTATAAATATGAAGCTAGCTTTACTCAGCAGGTTGATGCGATTACAGCAATTCCCAATTTGTATATTTTTTATGTTTTACTGCTTTTACACAATAAAAACATTTTTATTCAAAAATGCATCACCATAGTCTGAGAGACATAACTTTTTAATTTTTCTGTGTACGGAACTGTGTAGGTGTTTGTTTTTGCAGGTTGAGTTGATGTTATTAATGGTATCCGTTTTGGGGGGGACAATACTTTTTGATCAGCTTTAAATCCATTTTTTGGAAGGCAGGATGAAGAAAATACTGCAATCCTATTAGTGTGTTTTTTTTTTTTTTTTTTTTTTTAACAGCGCGAACCCTGTAATATCCGTGACCAGTCAGTTTTACTCTGTGGGTTGATATGATTATGGCGGTACTCAATTTACATAGTTTTTTTTTATGATGTTGTAGCACTTTTAAAACAAAAAAAAGTGTTTTTATTGTGTAAAACGAATATTTATGCATCATATCTTCTGAGGGAGCCAAATTTTTTTTATTTTTCATATACAGAAGCATGTAAGGATTTTTTTGGCGGGATGAACTGTGTTGTAATTTGGTAAATTTGGCTTTATGTGAGTTTTTGATCGCTTTTTATTCCATTTTATGTGCTGGGGGATGAACAAAAATCGCAATTCTGACACTTTTTTTTTTTTACAGCGTTCACCATGCGGGTTAACTAATGTGACATATTTATAGGGGGGGTCGTTATGCACGCGGCGATACCAAATATGGGTACTTTATTTTTTTTTTTTTTTGGGGCCGATTGCCGTTTTGTAACGGTAAAAAGGGCGGTGTACATGTTTTTTATTTTATTTTTCGTGTTTGTGTTTTACTTTTTTTTCAACTTTTTTACACTTTTTTCACTTTTCCCCAGAGGGGAATTGTATGAACGATCATCAAGTCGTTCCTACAATAGGAGATCAGCACACAGATTACTGCTGTGTACTGGTCGTCATGGTGACTGTCAATCACCATGCCCACAATGCATTGTGGGCATGGTGTACAGCAAGACGACCTGGGATGAAGGACTTCACTTCCAGGGCCCCCGTCTGGTAGGAGTAGATCGCCTAATGAGGAAGAGCAAGCAGCAGGAGCTCACTCCTCCTGCCTGCGACTTAGCTCCGATGATCTTAATTGATTGTCAGAGCTTAGAGGTTAAACAGCCACGGCCGGAGCTCGCTCCGGCCGTGGGTGATGCGGCATGAGGCCAACGGTAATATACTGCTGGTCCAATGTCATCATGTTATCTCATCATGTTGTTTCACAGAATCACTATCTCATCATGTTGTTTCACAGAATCACAGGCAGCTTCAGACTCCCACTTGTTTAGGCTGTGGGTGAGTCTATAGCAGTGATCTGCTATTTGTAGCGGAGCCTGTTATAGTGAGATGACTACAGAGGATTTAGGATCTGTAGGAAGTAAAGCTACAGATCTTCCAGGAGTGAAAACAGGTGCTTATTAAAAGTAAACAGTTACAAATTCTAATCTTGTTAGAGATAAAGACTTTGCTCCGTCCGACCATGGTGATGTTACTCCCTGCTCTTTGTCTAATCAGGATAGGAGATATAGACAGGAGCCTAGAGACACTTGGGTGTACTCAGAGAAGATAAAGTCTCTTTTATCTACTGACCAGGACAATCTCAAAAGAGCAATGTATTTAGTAAAAGTCTTCATTTATCAATCCCTACATGTTAAAAGCTAATCACTGTAGTGAGAAAACCCCTGTAAAGGTAGGCTACCACTGAAGTGTACATTAATAAATTGATTTGGGCCCCTGATGTATCGACTATGGAAGCCATAGTTCTTTGTATGCTCAATAACTATTGTCTAGCAGGATAAAGGGTAACGCACACCTAGATGGTGGATGCTCAATGGTAAGGTCAAAATTGACCAAGTAACAAATAGTAGTAGAGAACCACACACACCAATTCTGGTATTATGCAAATAATAGAATGTTTATTTTTCACAAAAATAGATAATCAGATACTGCTTACAAGGAACATTCTGTACAAAGGTTACACTGATACAATAGATGCCATGAGATTAGACGTTTCTGCCGTAGCCTTTGTTACAAAAGACATCTTACTAGATGTGAGGAATAAAGTAGATCAAATAATGATCCACTATATTTTCAATCTGCTTGCTTAGCAGCCACACAAAATTGCCAGCAAAACTACGCGGCCATTAACAATGTTATCCATTATTAATGTTATCAATGTTGAATGGCAAATTCATGTGTTCACTAATCAAAGCAGTTAAAATCAAGGGTGCAGTGGGACACAAAGGGAGACATGTATGAAGATCGGCGTGTCGGAGCGCCCTTTTTCAAGCAATTTTTAGTGAAAGCTGCGCCTTATTTATGACGGGCGCCCGAGCTGTGCGCTCGATTACATGCAGGGGTAAAGTTTCCCTGCGCCTCGCAGTGTGTGAGGCGCATTGCGGAACATAGGTGCAGAAGGAATGTATTACGATTCGGACAGGCTGGAAAATCTGCGAATAAAATCATTTAACATGTTAGTGAATGAGCAAAAAACGTTGTCTTTCAATGATGATTGAATAAGTGAATAAAAATCAAAGTTGAAGAAAATCCATTGCAATGTATAGGAAAAAGTTGATCCATTTAAAATGAAGCAAATAAATATAAGATCTCAAAAGAAAGAAATATCCAGCTCGAAATGGTACTTTAAAAAGGGAGAGAATGTCAACTAATTTTACACTAAATAAGCCAGAATGTCTGATGTTGTAAGATGTTAATGTTTGGTCCTTTTTTTAAAATAAAAATTGAAGATGTTGTATTTGTTTTCTTTCACCTTTTATTCTATTTTGTCTGTCCAGCAAAGCCCAGACAGCACAGGTCTGGCTTGGGGACCTGTTGTTCTCCAAGCAGGATTTCTATGTTCCGGGCTTATGTTCTGGACGTAAATCATTCCCATCGCAGCCTAAAATAATGAACAAGTAGCTTACGAATGGCTACCAATGGAAATCCGGCATATTTACGTCCGTATGTACACCGTAAATATGTCCGGATTTCCCATTGTGTAGCCATTTAAATGTACTTGTTTCTTATTTTTAGGCTGAGTTGGTGATGTATTTACGGACGTAAATACGTCGGAAACAAAGCCCTGGGAACATAGAAATCATGCTTGGAGGACACAGGTCAGCAACACCTGTGCTGTGCTGCCTTTTGTTGTATATACTGAATTGCATTAAAGTTGAAAGCAGCCCAAACTACATCTTAAATGTTGGTATGCAAACATGTTTAAATAAACATACGGGACAACATCATCAGTGGCTTATTTGATTTTAAATTAGTGTTAATTTCACGGACTTTGGAATACATTTTTATGGTGGAGAATTTTTTCGTGGAGAAATTAAATATTGACATTAATTTTTTGGATGCAATTTTCTAAGACATTGATTCATTGTTGAGCACTTGGAGATGTCTGTTTATTAAGTACTTAATTTAAATGACAAATCCATTTAATTCTTGTACTGGTGTAAGGCTCTGTTCCCCAGGATTCTTTGAGGGAGAATTTGTGGACGCAAATCCGTCCTGAAATTCATTGCAAATACGTCTCACAATCATCAAATAAGCCACTAATGATGTTGTCCAGATGTTTTCTTAAACATTTTTCATAACAACAATTTAAGATGTATTTGGGCTGCTTTCAATTGTAATGCAATTCAGTATATACAATACAAAAGTACTGCAAGCACAGGTGTTGCTGGGACTGTGTCCTCCAAGCAGGATTTCTTGCTTAATAATTATTCTTCTTGACAAATCATTTATTGTAGTAGTGTACTGCTGTAAGTGTAGAACTATAGCACATTACAAGAATTCTGAGCTCCACTTCGACTTCTCCGCTCAGATAGACCACATTAAACTAGGTCTGTCTGTCGGAGCTGTAAAGCGCTGGAATGCGCCTCACTTAGCCGACCCGCAATCATGCATGCCTCGGATTTTTCGAATTTTCCGCGTCCCGCCCTAGAACGCCCACAGCGCACGCACTGCACGCCCCTTTATGTTAGGCGCATCCGAAAGTGGCGAAGGTTGCGCCTAACAGCGCATCCCTGTGTCCGACAGTGGAGTCGGCACGGTGAAGCGCAGTATACGCCGGAAATCAGGTGCAATCCCCGATCATACATGTCGCCTAAAGTTCTCAGCCACTCAGCGATTGTGCTGCCGCCGCCCATTATATTTCCACCCTATACATTTGCACCCTGTACATTATTGACATGAGACATTATAAGACCATTATGGCATGAACTTATCACTGAAAAATCAAGGGTGCACAATTATAATCTTTAATAAATTCACTTAAAAATCCAGTACCAGAGACCTACTACCTAACAACAATACAAAATTACAAAGCAGGATTTTAAAGTGCTTACTGCAAATAGGGGTACTGTAATCAATACATAGGGTATTTTGATCCTTCAAAGAAGGGAGATTTTACTCACATTACCAGTCTCCTGGTTCATATTCCTATGAGCATGGCGAATATAAGGACCTAAAGAACCTGATACTCTCTATTTATTCCCTGCTTATATAGTGGGGATACCATCCCGAAAGGGGCACCTAAAGCTTAAAGGTTTTCGATTATTGTTCCCAGGGACCTGGCTTTGTGATGAGGCATACATTTGGTGATGTTTGTACACACCAGCCACATTACCCTATCTTTATTTCTTTATATCTATTTATCCTGCAGTGATTTTTTCTCCTGATGAACCGTAAGTTTTTATGGGGAAAAACGTGGAAACAGTAAGTGTAGGGGCTAACAGGTTAATCCTTCCAGGGTGGGGGTGCCCCTTTTGGGGTGGTATCCCCACTGTATAGGCAGGGAATAAATAGGGAGTATCGAGTTCTTTATGTGCCTATATTCCCCATGTTCATAGGAATACACATGAACCAGCATTGGTCTCTGGTATTGGATTTTTTGAGTGAATGTATTAAAGATTATAATTTTTACCTTTGAATATTAAGTGATAAGGTCTTTTTGGTGGGTTAAGATACATTTTTTTTTTTTTTGTATATTTATTTCCTCATGGCATGAATCAATTTACCGATATTTAGGTGATTCCTGACTTTTGACTTGCCCTGTACCGGGCGACTGCAGCACAACTGCTAAGCGGCTGAGAACTGCATGTGGCCAGCTGCACCCATGCTTTTTTACTGCCTTGATTAGTGAACACATGAATTATAAGGTGGGGTAACAAAGGGTGACATGTATGAACGGGGCTGTGCCAGTTTTCTGGTGCACTTTGAGCCAAAAAGAATTTATGAACAGGTGCACTCCAAACTTTGGCACGATAAGTGCATTTGTAATGCGCCAAAGATTTGGGGCGTTCTGGGGGCGTCACTCCACATTCTTAGAAGTAGACACATTTATGATTCTTTGATGCCAAACCTTGGCGCAGAACAGTTAGAACAGCCAGACCACGTTAAAGATTGTCTGCCTGAGCGAGAGTTGTCTTATTGAAAAGATAAAAGCAGATTGGAGACAGCGCTCCCTTGCGTAATATAGTAGATACAGGAGATAGTGTGCGTAGAAATATGCTACTCACCTCTCTTGGTTGTGCTTGGTGTAAGGCACAACACTTATGAGCGCATTACAGCAGTTTTTGTTGGAACTGTTGTGGAAAACCATCCCTTCTGAGTACATTGGAACTGATGAAGTGTCACAGTTGTGACACGAAACGCGTCGTCCTGTTTTTTTACAAAATAAATATGAAACGATACCAGCCTAGTCCTGCACAGTCCTTTTGGATAGGAGGATTCCGTAATAGGAGCAAAGCTTTATGGATTGTTGATATATTTGAGCTGTCGTATTGGCACTACAATGTGCCTATATGTATGAACTGCAGAAGAACAGGTCCGGATCAGTGGGATACCTGATCCAAAGTGTCACCCGAGTGCTGGAATGCGCCTGATTTATGACCCGCTGTATAGCGGGTTCATAAGTCTGGCGCATTCTATGCCTTTTTTTAATCACATGAAATCTATCGTGTAAACGCCAAATTTCATGCATGTCGCCATTAATGTCTTAAAAAGTGGTTAGGTCCGCGTAAAGAAAAGTGAAATACATGGCAGAAATCTAAGTGTGCACCTTGGGTTTGTGACGCACGTTACATGGCGTATCTTTCTGGAGAAAAAGTATGATGGATATGCTGTGTGATGGAGATGCTGAGCAGTAGAAAATCTAGTTTCCACAGGTAATTTGCAGTAGTAGATTTGCTGTTGTGGATTTTGGTGTGGATTTTGTAAACAGGAAGAAAGTCCAGGTTTAAAAA
Source organism: Phyllomedusa bahiana (assembly GCA_025379985.1). Lineage (NCBI taxonomy): Eukaryota > Metazoa > Chordata > Amphibia > Anura > Hylidae > Phyllomedusa > Phyllomedusa bahiana. The sequence goes on along the minus strand of JAODAL010046404.1, from coordinate 3,507 downwards.
TTTCATGAATTTTGCATCAGAAATTTTATTGCAGACTTTATTTTTGACTTTCCCATGGAAATCCTGAGAATCCTGAAGATTTAGGTGTGAATAGGTAAGTAACTGTCTCAGTGACAGAAAACAAAGGGTGGTGATTAGAGATGGGCGAATTTCTCAAAATTCGGTTCGCTCACTTCGCCGAAATTCCCGACAAAAAATAACTTCGTTACGAATTACTTAGGGACGAATCACGTTAAAAAACAGCTATTTCTAGGCTGCACAGAGCCTGCAGGGTGCTGTAGAACGTTGTGCCATGCTTAAATATGCAAAGGGAGCTTGGTTTGGTCTTCATACAATGTTGAGTTTTAGTATGACATGCAACGACTGCCGGCACTCACTATAAAATTCCCTTGGCACTTAAGAGGGCAAAACTGACCAAAAAACCGAAGCGGGAATGTTGCCTGATAAAGTCATGCCAGCGAAAGCTGGAAAAAAACAAGCTGAGAGCTCAGATGGCAACATTAGTGACAGAGTGTGGAGGTGACGGTGGCAGCAGCCACAGCAGCAAGAGGTCAGACAGTGGCACAATGACATTCTGGAGGTGGCAAAAACAGGAATAGGCCACAGAGTGGCACAATGACACAGTGTCTAGGTCACGGCAGCAGCCACAGCAGCAGCATGAGGTCAGACAGTGGCACAATGACATTCTGGAGGTGGCAAAAACAGGAGTAGGCCACAGAGTGGCACAATGACAGAGTGGAGGTGACGGCGGCAGCAGCATGAGGTCAGACAGTCTCACAATGACATTCTGGAGGTGGCAAAAACAGGAGTAGGCCACAAAGTGGCACAATGACAGAGAGTGGAGGTGACGGCGGCAGCAGCATGAGGTCAGACAGTGGCACAATGACATTCTGGAGGTGGCAAAAATTGGAGTAGGCCACAGAGTGGCACAATGACAGAGAGTGGAGGTGACGGCAGCAGCAGCATGAGGTCAGACAGTGGCACAATGACATTCTGGAGGTGGCAAAAACAGGAATATGCCACAGAGTGGCCCATATGACACAGTGTGGAGGTCACGGCAGCAGCCACAGCAGCAGCATGAGGTCAGACAGTTGCACAATGACATTCTGGAGGTGGCAAAAACAGGAGTAGGCCACAGAGTGGCACAATGACAGAGAGTGGAGGTGACGGCGGCAGCAGCATGAGGTCAGACAGTGGCACAATGACATTCTGGAGGTGGCAAAAACTGGAGTAGGCCACAGAGTGGCACAATGACTGAGAGTGGATGTGACGGCAGCAGGAGCAACAGCATGAGGTCAGAGAGTGGCACAATGACAGTGTGGAGGTCATGGCAGCAGCCACAGCAGCAGCATGAGGTCAGACAGTAGCACAATGACAGAGTGTGGAGATGGGTGGCAATACCAGTCCCTGGTAAAGATGGTTGGTGGCAGATGGAGAAACTGGCAGCATGTGTGGGCATCAGGTGGGTGGCAGCATCAGAATAGTGGCTGAGGCAGGTAGTTTAAACCCAGACTCATTTCTCACAGTTTGGGTGAGGCGTCATGGCTGATGTAGTCTGACGCCTAAGGCATTGGTGTGTGGAAATCCTGGCTGATCCATGCCTTATTCATCTTGACAAAGGTCAGTCGTTCCACATTTCCCATGGACAAGCAGGTTCTCCTTGGGGTAACGATGGCCCCCGCCGCACTGAACACCCGCTCTGATGCCAAACTACTGGCCGGGCAAGACAGCTTCTCCACTGCAAACTCGGCAAGTTGCGGCCACACATCCAGTTTGGCTGCACAGTAGTCCAGCGGATCTTCTTACTGGGGTGGCAGAGTGCTGTCCAAAGTAGGCCACCACCTGTTGGTTCAGGGTCTGCTCCAGGCCCTGTTTCTGCTGGCGACTACCCCCCTCACTAGGCGGTGAAGGAAGTGCTCATCAGTGACCCCAGACTTGGGGTTGCTGTGGGGAGTGGTACTGTACAAACCCCCCCCCCCCTTCCCCCAGCACTGCGGGTAGTACGTGAGCCTGAAAAAACCCCCCGGGTCAAAACCGTGTCGAGGGGGACAATGCCGCACATAGGCAGCGGAAAAGATATGGGGGATTTCCCTATGTTTTGAGTTTGCCCCCTCCCTCTAAAAAGCGGGGAAAAAGGGCTCCCTTTTGGCCCGGGTGCGGGGGTCCAATAGGGTGGAGACCCAAAAGTCATCCTCTGCCGGATGCTGACTATTGGGCGTCACTAGCCAGGCAAATCAGCATGCTGGGGGCCATCTGCACAAGTGACCCGGGGGCCCCCCTGCCCCCATCCCACTGTATATGCCATGGTGATTGGGGCACTGCCTCGATTTCCCTTATCTCCATCTCCTCCTCCACTGTCCTCCTCTCTTGTCCCTGGGCAGAAAATCCATATTTCACCAAAAAATGCTTCTGCCAATGTCCTCCTCCTCCCCCCATTTCAGTCCCCCCCGGGACTCATGGGGCCGCGAGAATATTCGCCAGGTTCTAGCCCCCTGCCCAGACAGTTTTTTTTCAGATCGTTCCGGGGAAGAAGCAGTGGAATAAAGTTATTCATCCCGTATCCTGGCACTGCAAATAACGTGGCCTCCTCGAAAGGGCCCCAACAAACGGCAGTGTCACGCATGAGCTGCCCCTGGCAAAATCAAAATTACACGGGGAGTACTCCTGTCCGCCTGGATATCAAAAATCATTAAGGCCTTTCTTTCATACAGTCGTCCCCCTGTGCGCTGGAATTCCAAGGGTGGAAACATCGCATATCAGAGGTGTTGGGGGAGGGCCCTTCTGCCACGCAACTCGAGGAGGGTTCCTGGTTTGTAGAATGGATGAAGTGCATCACAGTTTCCGGCCATTTTTAAATCTTTGAAGATCTGGAAGACTTCAGAAATTTTCACAACAGATTTAACAACCGTGCGCCAGCAAGGCGCATGGACCGTCCCCCCCGGGGCAGCGCGGAAACCCTGTTCCCCCATTGTCCGTCACCATGGTTCCGATTTGCAGTTGGCGTGGAGAAAGCCACACATCGATTTCTTGTGCATGACGCGGAGCAGTTTCCTCCCCCGTGTGACTTCGTTCGCCGAGGGAAGCAGGTGTAGAACTGCGTACACCCCTGTGCCCTACACTAGGGAGGGGCAGTATTGTGGAGGCTGAATGGTGTGGTGGGGAGGAGGGGGAGGCGGGGCATTGGCGCAGGGGGCACAGTTTGCAACTGGAGAGAAGCGGGTCTCCCGTCCAAATTGTTGGGTGCCTGGGCCGGGGAAACAAAATTCACCCGTGGGGCCCTAAAGGACATGTACTGGGCCCCGACCGTATTTTCGCTCCAGACGTCCGCGCTGCCGTGCCCTTTGGGAAAAAACCGATAAACTCAAGGAATGGCCCACCTTCTGTTCTCATATTTTTTGAAATGGGACTCCCTTTTTTTTGGAAAAATAAATTAAGGCTTTGGAACTCTCCACTCGGCTCGGCACAAGCCATTTGTTCTCTGAAAGGTGCGGTCCACCTTTGGGGGGG
>JAODAL010046403.1:0-30953 GCA_025379985.1 Phyllomedusa bahiana | reverse complement strand
CTTTTTTTCCCCATCCACCCGATAAATTTTTAAACCCCATTTTCCCTGTCCCTGCTGGAGGAAAAGCAGGCCCAAACCATGATGCTGCCACCACCATGTTTGACAGTGGGGATGGTGTTCAGGGTGATGAGCTGTTTGTTTTTTAGGGCCAAACATTGTTTTACAATGTAGCCAAAAAGTTAGATTTTGGTTTCATCTGACCACAGCACCTTCTTCCACATGTTTGGTGTGTCTCCCAGGTGGTTTTGTGGAAAAACTTTAACGAGACTTTTTATGGATATCTTTGAAAAATTGGCTTTCTTCTTGCCACTCTTCCAAAAAGGCCAGATTTTGCAGTGTATTGACTGATTGTTGTCCTAATGGACAGACTCTCCCACCTCAGCTGTAGATCTCTGCAGTTCTTTCCAGAGTGATCATGGAACCTCTTGGCTGCTTTCTTGATCAGTCTTTCCTTGTTGAGATTGAAAGTTTAGAGAGACGGACGGATCTTGGTAAAATTTGCAGTGGTCTGATACCCCTTTCCTTTCAATATGATCGCTTGCCGGTGCTCCTTGGGATGTTTAAAGTTTGGGAAATCTTTTTGTATCCAACCCGGCTTTAAACTTCTCCACAACAGTATCACAGACCTGCCTGGTGTGTTCCTTGGTCTTCATGATGCCTCTTGCGTTTAAACAGAACCCTGGGGACTATCACAGAGCAGGTGCATTTATACCGAGACTTGATTACACACCGGTGGATTATATTTATCATCATCAGTCATTTAGGACAACATTGGATCATTCTGAGATCCTCACTGAGTTTGCTGCACTGAAAGTAAAGGGGCCGAATAACCTTGCACGTCTCACTTTTGAGGTTATTGTTTTGGGGTTTTTTTGTTGTTTTCTTTTTTTTTTACAAATGTTTAAAATATCAAATACATTTCGTTCCACTTCACAATTGTGTCCCACTTGTTGTTGATTCTTCACAAATAAATTAAAATTTGATATCTTTATGTTTGAAGCCTGAAATGTGGCAAAAGGTTGAAAAGTTCAAGGGGGCCGAATACGTTCGCAAGGCACTGTATGTGTATTTTGTAGATACATAGAGTGTATGTAAACTTCTGGTTTTAACTGTGCCTCTGCCCAGTAGTTGATGCAGATGATCCTGCTCCTAGGGTCACTGTGGTTCACACAGTGCCATGTTCTCACATTGATTGCTTTCGCCATGATAATGTCCATATTTCTGTTTGAGCTGTGTGACCTAGTGTATTGTGATCCGTCAATAAACTCATATTTATTTATACAAAGCACCAACAAAACCAGAGTTCATTTTAGGATGGAGTTTTTCAACTCCACCCACTTACAAGTTGCAGTGGCAAATCACAATTTAGAAGAAGGTGGAACTAAAAAGATAAAATAGTATTTAATTGCACCAGTAAATGTCACAATTCCTATTGCATAACATAGTAATATTTACCATATTGACATTTAATATTGTTCTTTTTCCTCTTTGAGTTAATAGTGAATGATGATTGATTTGTTTTCAAGTGGCTTAGGATATATTCAAACGGCGTCTTGGATATGTTTTTGCAATATGTAAAATTTATTTTGTTAAACGTACCATTTTGGACTGCAAAAACATATCCCTATTGTTTCTAAGGGCTTTTCAATGCATAAAACAGATCAAGAATTGACATGTCCATTCTTTGAACGCATCAATTTTACGCAACTCAAAAACGTACGTAAAACATGTAGCGTCTGAACAACGACACGTATTTTACATTGAAATCAATATAATATCACTTGAACATTGTTAAATACGTATTGGGTTCCGTTTTTCGGTACATAACACTAACAGATATGTATTTTAAAAAGGCGGTGAAAATACCCTTAGGGTGCTTTTGCGTTTTTTTGGTTCGTTTGTGATGCGTTTTTTGTGCAGAAAGGCACAGCAATTAATGCCGTACATTTCTGCACAAAAACTAATCAAAAAATGCACCAAAAAATTGCTCCGTGAAAGCACCCAAAGGGTATGTCCCCACTGCACACATTTTCAGTCGTTTTTTTTCAACATTTTTCATTTTCGAAAAAATGATTGAAAACAGATCCCATAGATTTTAATAGTAAAAACGTTCTGTAGTCTCCACAGAACATTTTTCTTCTGCTTGTTTTTTGGAACATGTTGCAAAAAACGACAGAGCAGAAAATTTACTATTAAAGTCTATGTAAACCGCGGTCTGTTTTTTGCCGCAGTTTTTGGAGAGTTCTGCGGAAAAACTGCCCAGGTGTTTAACAAGGTATATGAATTTTGCCTACATAAAAAACTGCCCAAAAACAGTCCAAAAAACGCATAAAAAAACTAAAAACCACCCAAAAAAAAACTCATCAGAAACACAGTTGCTTTGAACATAAAAAACACGACGATCAAAGTAGTTTTTAGGTTTTTGTTTTCGACAAATTTGTTTTGTCCTATGCTGTGTAGACCTAGCCTTTTAGAGTGATAACCTGAGCTTGTATACCAGCCACAGATGGAAACCTACTGATCACTTGCTAGAACAGCCAGGATATGTGAGGACTGATACAATGCACAGCCAGCAATCTCATGTGTTTACACAGATGACTTTCATCTGAGACCTACTTTGTGCCAGCTTTATTTATCCGCTCTTGGACAGAACACTTAAAAGGGTGGAAAAACAGTCTGGTCCGAGTAAGTCTAAATATAGATGTTGCTGCCACTTCTCAGACAATGCCAGGGAGTAGCAAGGGAGGAGCTGGAAGGAGACTGGCTGAGAATAGCACTCTAAATAAATCTGTGCAGTGAGATTATTTCATTTATTTACTGTATTGTACTCGTCACAAATTATTTATCATTGCACTCTTCACATTGAAATAGTAAAGGTTGGTTATTCTGCACCTCTTGGTGTTAACAAAAGAGCAGCACAAAAAAGTGATGAACATACATAATCTGTGACATACAAATCGGGTCTCAAGTCTTAGTAGTTTATAGGTCGGACTGTATTCCACAGAGGATGTATTCATAATACATAAACCATTTTTCCTATATTGAAAGGATTTTCTAGGTTCTTAAATATAGGTAGATCTGATGCTATGTTTCCTATTGCCTGTATGGGCTTGTTCACACGGCGTTTTGGATCCTTTTTACGGATCCGTTTTTGACAGTTGAAAAGCGCATCCGGAAAGCGGATCCGCAAAACGCAGCAGTTGATACTTTATGTGGATCCGTTATGAATGCTTTTTCACTTGCGTTTTACGCATCCGCTTTATGCGCTTTCAGAACGGGGGGGGATCTCTCTTTCTCTTTTTCTCTCTCTCTCTCTCTCTCTCTCTCTCCGCTTTCAGGATGCAAATCGTAGCTGAGACGTACCCGGAGTGTGGAGCACTTTTGGACAGGTGCCAAGAGCGCACTCCATTATCTCCTATGGGCTTTCACTTGCGTAAACTGCTAGAAGAATTGACATGTCTATTCTTAAAGCGGATGCGAAAAGCGCAGTGCAGGAGAGCTCTTAAAAGCTCATCGCCGATCTCCCGTGGGAACGGCGATGCGCTTTTGCCATTGAACACAATGTTAATCACACTGACAATTGTTAGATCCTTTTTGCGGATCCGTACAACGGATCACAAAAACATCGTGTGAACAAGCCCTATCGCACTAACATGTGCTGCAGTACTGTGCACAGGTTGCCCTCCCTCACATCAGTCTCTTTCCCCAATAAGGGTATGTCCTGTGTGCTGGATACGTGTTGGCAGGGCCGCCATCAGAAATTTCAGGGCCCCCTACAGCTAAAGCGCCTGGGCCCCCTGTCAACCCCGCCCCTATAATTCCCGCCCCCCAGCCAACCCCGCCCAGCAACTCCTGTTTCTCAACCCCAGGAAAAAAAATGCAATTGCGCCATTGTTTTTGGATTTAGTTCTTTTTGAATTTTACAACATACAGTTTATATTTTGTGGATCAATATGTATACAAGGGCCAGCAAATACCACTGCATGATCACCACGTCACCACTTACAATTTTAAACCTTGACCAAACCAGCATTACCAAGACCAAATAAAACCAAACAAAAGACCAAATAATACCGCCATATATCACTACATATGGTGACTAATACCACTATGTTACTGACTAAACCAGTATACTAAGGCCGATATTACCAATAACACCTATATACAAAGATGAAGTAATACCGCAACTTCACCACATAACTCCACCATAAAGATGCAGAATAATGCCACAATACTGTTACTGAATATAATCCAATACAATAACACCAATATTACCACCATACAGTGACCATATAGGGGGAAATGCATGAAAACAGTCTAAGTCTAAATCTCACTTTGTTGCCCATAGCCACCAATCAGAGCCCATAGCCACCAATCGAGCCCTAGCCACCATCAGAGCCCATAGCCACCAATCAGAGCCCATAGCCATCAATCAGAGCCCATAGCAACCAATCAGACCCCATAGCAACCAATCAGTGCCCCTTTCATTTTTTCAGAGCACCATATGAAATGAAAGGGGCGCTCTGATTGGTTGTTATGAGCTCTGATTGGTTGTTATGAGCCCTGATTGGTTGCTGTGGGCAACAAAGAAAGTCCTACATCTAGACAGTTTTCATACATGTGGCAGATATAAGTTAATACAGTGCAGTTACATTTAGTGACTCACAGGTGACATCTGATAAGTCGCTTTCTTTCCCTCTCCTTCTCCATCCGGTCCAGGCCACCATGAGGACTTACAACACAAACACCTGACACTCGTCACTTTATAATAATCCCACCGGTGCCCCACCATGTACAAACTCCCCATCCATAGTGCCCCAAATTGTAATAATTACCCCTTTGGTGCACTGGTCGTTAATTTTATAGGGTCCCCTGTAGGTAGGTAGATAGTGGGCCCGCGTAGGTAGGTAGCCAGGTATTAGGCCCACCTGTTGGTAGAGGGAGAACTTGAGTGGGGCCCCACATGGAAGAAAATTAAGTAGGGCCCCACTCAAGTTTCCCTACCTCCCCTCGCTGTGTGGGGCCCATTCAAGGGCCTCCTCTCCCCACAGGTCTGGTGAGGGGCCCCACAAATCCCAGGGGGCTTGAGCGGCCCGCGCAGGGCCCTGATCAAGACCCCTAAGATTTGGGGACCCCGCTCAAGGCCCTTGGGATTTGTGGGGCTCCAATCAAGGCTCCTAAGATTTGTGGGGCCCTGCTCAACACCCCACAAATCTTAGGGGCCCCCAAGTGGGGACCACGAATGCCATTGGCCCCCGAGTGCGGCCCCACGAATGCCATTGGCCCCCGAGTGCGGCCCCACGAATGCCATTGGCCCCCGAGTGCGGCCCCACGACTGCCATGGGCCCCCCGAGTGCGGCCCCACGAATGCCATTGGCCCCCCGAGTGCGGCCCCACGAATGCCATGGGCCCCCCGAGTGCGGCCCCACGAATGCCAGGGGCCCCACGTGGGGCCCCACAGGACTGGGAAGTGGCCTTGCATCCCTGTGGTGGAAATAGGGGGCTGTGCTGCAGGTTGAGATGCACATAATAACTTTACATCTGTTCAGTATCACTTACTTCAGCTTGCAGGCAGCCCCTGTGCACGGAGCAGTCGGTCCTTCCCCCTGTTCCCTCTGGCTGTGGACGTGATGTCACTGCTCTGCTGGCAGCCAGAGGGGGAGGGGCCGACTGCTCTGTGCACAGGAGGCTGCCTGCATGCTGAAGTAAGTGACACTGTAAGTGCACAGCAGCGCGGGCCCCCTCTAAGGCTGTTCACACAGTGTATTTGCAGGGTGTAATTACGCCCCGCAATTACGCCGTGTGAGCGGGGGACTGAGCGGGGGGCCGGCACTTCGCCGGCCCATAGACAATCACTGCTAGCAGCGCGTATACGCCGCTAGAAAGTGACATGTCAATTATCAGACGTAATCCATAGTTCTCTATGAGAACTGTGAATTACCGTAATGAATGAGCCGTTTTCGGCCCGTAATTGGCGCTCTTCGGAGTGTAATTACGGACTGAAATACGGCCCATTTTAAGCCGTGTGAACATGGCCTAACACTCTAGCTGATTGATATGGTAGGGAGAGCAGGCCTGTGGTCTGCTCTCCCTTCCATTAGCGTGGAGCAAGGGGGCGGAGCCTGGCGCCGGCGGCGGGCCCCTTTGCCTTACAGTCTGGCCGGGCCCGGTACGGGAGTACTGGTTGTACCCCCGTATCGGCGGCCCTGCGTGTTGGATCCGTTTAGGATCTGATCGCCGCTGTGTTTTTGGATGCAATTTTCGGATCCAAAACTGATCCAAAAATGCAGTGTGAACAACCCCTAATACTCGCAATGTAAATTCCCCAGGAAAATCACAGTTTTACCAGAAGAAAACTAACATTTGTATGTTTTTTGAAGCGTTACAAATCCATGCAGACACGGGGAAAACATAAAAATTTCAGGTAAATGTTGCCCGTAGTCCCATCTGGACCTAGGACAACTGAGTCATGTGAAACTGCACATCCGTATTAACCAGTGTAAACTGGGGTATTCATTACTGTACTAAATATGAAATAAGAACAATGCACTGCAGTTTGTCCTATATAAATATACTGTTTGTGCTTGAGGTTTATGCATGTTTTCAAACTAATTTTACTAGGCAGGTTGTAGTACAAACTTCATCACTGTTGTATAGCAGAATTGTCGGTATAGTCTATGTGATTTTACAGTAAAATGACGACAAGTCTGTGCATAGGGCAAAGCAGTGACGGTGCAAGCACAATGAAGCAATTCACACTAGCAGTATTTCACTTGCTTTAGCTTAAAGGGGTTTTCCCGCTATGAAGATCATAGTTCAAAATGAGGGTACCGAAAATACAAGCATGTACGTCCTTGGTTACCATAAGCCCAGTGCTATGGTTTAAGATAACGCATTGTACACCCCCCTCAAGAATTTTTCTCTAAGTAAAACCTCTTCACCAGCACAATAGCATGCACTGCTCCACAAGAAGTGGAAGTATTTTGCAAAACGTGCTAAAGATCATGTTCTAATGTTGAATGTTCATTCTGCTACTCTGTCGCCTACATAAAAAGGAAATATATATTTGCAGCTTCCAGTCTTTGAATAAATCAATGTTTTTTATACATACCATTTTTAATTCCAGCATTGTATGTACAGACACATGGGGCCATATGTATGAAAACTGTCTAAGTGTAAGACTTTTTGTTGCCCATAGCAACCATTCAGAGGTCCACTTTCATAGTGCTTTGAAAAAAATGAAAGGGAGTTCTGATTGGTTGCTATGGGCCTAGACAGTTTTTATACATGTGGCCCATGTTGTGTGAAATATTTAACAAAGTACTACAGGAATGTGTAAATATTATCTTCTACTTTATGAAAAAATTGTGCAGTATAAATTCTACTTGGTTCACCAGAGACCGTCTGTAAATCTACCCAGCAAAGTCACACACAAGATGTATACCACTTTAAAATTAAGGCTGTTATGCAAAGCCAAGTTTCCACCTAAAGGGGTTACCCCAGAATCAAACATTGAAAAAATAGCCTAACATACCCAAATCACCTTAGGGTTGGGGCACGTACCTACCGTGTTTCCCCGATAGTAAGACACCCCCGATAGTAAGACGTAGCGGTGTCTTGGGGAGGTCGCCTAATGTAAGACGTACCCCGAAAGTAAGACGTAGCGCGGCCTGATGACGTCACTGCCTGTGCCGGGATGAGCGTGCGGGAGGCCGGAGCAGCGAGGAGGCGGCGCGGGAGGCCGGAGCAGCGAGGAGGCGGCGCAGCGCGGGAGGCCGGAGCAGCGAGGAGGCGGCGGCGCAGCGGGAGGCCGGAGCAGCGAGGAGGCGGCGCGTTTTTGCGGGAGACGAGGCATACCGAGGAGGCGGCGACGGGACGACGGAAGCAGCGAGGAGCGGCGCGGAGACGGGACATCGCAGAGGCGGCGCGGTCAGGGAGACGGAGCTACAGGGGATACCGGCGAGGCGCGGGAGACAGAGCAGCGGAGAGCCAGGTAAGTGTTTTACTGCTACAGCTGGCCCTATATTACCTGGGGCCATACCAGCTGGCCCTATACCTGCCTATATAAGACATACCCCGAAAGTAAGACATACTGGGACTTTTGGGGGTAAAAAGAATGTAAGACGCTGTCTTACTATCGGGGAAACACGGTATGTGTGCCGCAAGACACCAGTGTTTAAAAAGTGGCCAGCGCGCACTTCAAAAGTGTGGGGTGTATCCCCAGTCACTTCTATTATCCCCGGCATCACTTCTTTCACCCGGTGTTCACTACGCGTTGGGGAAGATGGAGGTAATACATAGCGCTCTAGAAGAGCTATGATTACCGTAGTTACAGGCCGTATTTCGTGGTGTATTACAGTGCAATTACGCCCCAAAATACGACCGGAAAGAAGCTGTATGAACATAACCTTATTAGTAGTTGTAATTTTCTGGTGACCTACTCCAGTTCTTCTGTTCCTCTACACTTGTCCCTCAAATGTTTGGAGTTTGTGGCTGGAAAACTACATTTCCCAGAGTCCACCTGTATCTACACAGTCACGTCACATAATTCTGACCACAATACACTATTCAGAGTAACCGCTGTGTACAGCACAGACCGCAGCTAGATGGTCTGGAGGTGACTCTCAAAGGTCCTGGTAGGTACAGTATCTGGAGCATGCTGACTGCAGTGTATAACACAGCTGCTGGAAGTGCTTCCACATGGATGAGTCGGCCCAGAGAATGCTACCAAAGCATTCCCTGGACCATAATGCTGCCACCACCAGCTTGTATTCTTCCAGAAAGGGGATTTGTTCTCTGTTGTTTCTTGCCTGATATGCAAATGTCCATAAATTGGATGAAGCAGAAAACATAACTCATCGGAAAAGGCAACTCTTTGCCAATCAGCGGAGATTCAAATTTCCGGTTTTTTGCTGTAAAATTTAAAAAACTTTTCTGTGATACAAAAATGCATTCAAAGGGGAAGTGACCAATTCTGCTTCATTGCAAAATTTTATTTTTTAAAGGGGGGTTTTTAAAAAAGAAAAAGAAAAAATGCTTGGTCCAAAAAAAGGCCTGGGTTTCGGCCTCGTTCACACGGTTATTCAGAAGTATTTAAACGGATTTCCGAAAAGTAAATTCGTTCTGAAATCAGTTGAAAAACAGTTGCAAATACGGCCCTAAGTTTTGGCACGTAAATTTTTACGTTTCCATGGATTCACATCTACCAATCATTGTGTGGTGAATCATCCGGAAATAATTGAATGTGATTGTTTTCCGTCCAGGAATCCGTGTCAATCGCGGGATGCAATCCGAACGGAATATGCGTCTGTGAACGACGAGCGTTTTTCTTTGAAAATCATAGAAAATAGGCTGTTGCTTTATTGTAGGACGGATTTGCAAGGATTGACAATCGTCAATCCGTCGGCAAATAGCTGGCCGAAATAGCCGTGTGAACGGCTAAAGGTTATTGATTAGCTTTAAACAAGGAGGCAAAGGTAAATAAAGATGATTTTGATTTTGCTTCTCATCAGAGCTAGAACAATTCTTATGTCCTGTTTGTGTACACCAGCTTCCCAGGGTTACTGACCACCTGCCTGTGCGCAAACAGAGCCCTGGCTAGGATAATGATGTCACTCCCAGCTGATAAGGCTCTTGTCTTATCAGCAGCACAGGAACTTGTTTATTTTTATTACTTTAATCCTATATAGTCTTCCATTATAAATGTTCCTCTAACAGGATCAGCTAGAGCTGATATATCAGTCACTGATGTAGAACAGCCCATTGCCTACCCACAGAAGTGAGAGTCTGAAGGTGGCTGTGACAATGAGAATCTGTGAAACAGCATGATGAGAAAACCCCTTCTAAGGGGTATTCCTATTTGATTAATTAGCTTTAATCCCTTAGGGACCCGGCATTTTTTTTTCCGTTGAAACGTTTGTTTTTCCCTCCTTGCCTTCCCTGAGCCATAACTTTTTTTTATTTTTCCACCTACATAGAATGAGGGCTTTTATTTTGCGGGACAAAGATGTACTTTCTAATGGTTTATTCCACTTACTATAGAATATACTGGGAAAGCGCAAAAAAATTCCAAGTGGGACAAATTGTAAAATAAACGTATTTTTGCATCGCACCTGTCGGGTCCGTCTTTCGGATGCGCTCCAAGAATTTCATGTCATTTCTTGGATCGCATCCGAAAGACGGACCCGACAGGCGCAATGCAAACACGCAGCGGCGATCACTCGTGAACGCTGCAGCGTATCTGTCATTGTCGGCAGTGATAAACTCGCTGTTAATTGTTAGATGCGTCTCTGGGTCCGTTCTGATGTACCCAGAGACGCATCAGAAAAGCGGATGCAAGACGCCGTGTGAACGTAAGGCCATGTTCACACGGCTTAAAATGGCGCGTATTTCGGTCCGTAATTACGCGCCGAAGTGCGCCAATTACGGGCCGAAAACGGCCCATTCATTACGGTAATTCACAGTTCTCATAGAGAACTATGGATTACGTTTTCTCACCCCGCCCGGCGAATCCGCCGGGCGGGGAGATAATTGACATGTGAATTACTAGCGGCGTATACGCGCCGCTGGCAATTCAAGTCAATTGGCCCGCGAAGTGCCGGCCCCCCGCTCACTCCCGCCCCGCCCCCGTCCACACGGCGTAATTGCGGGGCGTAATTACGTCCCGCAATTAAGCCGTGTGAACATAGCCTTAGAGTTACTGAACTGGGAGAAGCCTTGTACCATCCTTCCCGGCCTGTTGAACACATTTATGTGTATTTACATCAGAGATAACAGTCCCTCATCAGCTAAAAGTGTGTCTTGGCAGCATGTTATTCTCACTCCTTAGAAGCTTTCTCTCATGACACATACAGCTCTGCTAGCTCACATTTATAGCCAAACATCCTTTTTGGACATTGTCATTGTTTTTAAACAACACCTTTATCCATAATGTCCCTAAAACAGGCTCAACTAGGAAGAGGAACTAGCAGAGCTGGAATGTCAGTCACTGCTGTGGACCTGCCCAAAGCCTGCACAGGAAGTGTGAGCCTGGAAAGGCTGTGGAGAGAAACAACAGCAATCCCTTTAAGGGGTCAAGACTACAGTCCACCAATATACCCAGCAGTAGTTTTACCAATTATCATACTACGTGGTACATAATAGTACATTTTGTTTCCTCAGCTGGTGTGCATGACCTTACATTTAGGGTATGTTCACATAGCGTATTGTGGCGTGTAAAGTACGCCGGGTGTTACACACCGGGGAAAATGCCGGGTAAATCATTGCTCTCAATGAGCGCTAGGAATTACCATAATTGCAGGGTGTATTTTGGGCATATTGTAGCGCAATTACACGCCGAAATACACCCCACAATTACGCTGTGTGAACATACCCTTAGGGTATGTTCACACGGTGTAATTGCGGTGCGCATTTTGCCACGTATTCGCGCTTAATACGCAGCGAGATGCGCGCCGTAATTACGGTAATCCATAACTCTCATAGAGAACTGCGTGTACAATACAATCGTGTTGTACGTGCGGGGAGATAAATAACAAGTAATGCATGTCAATGTGGCCGGCGGGCTGCTGGCCCCCCGTGCTTTGGGAGCACGCGACTCCCAAAGCACCCGGCGTATTGCGGCACGTAATATATGCGCTGCAATTACGCCGTGTGAACATAGCCTTATTCTTAATATGTGCACCAATCTTTTGTGTGGCAAACACTCAGATGTCTTTGCAAGGTCCAGATATCCACAGCCCAGGTTCAATCTTTGTACTTACCCAAGCTGATCAGATTAGTTTAACACTACTGACCCCTATAAAGCCATGCTGGTGCAATGTTATAGGGTTATTTTCATTACTCCAGGATAGTATTATAGGTTTTGTGCTCACGACGTATTTTTAATGAGGAATTCAATGTGGATTTTGCATTAGATTCCTCATTAAAGGGGTTGTCTCACTACAAGGATTGCTTTTCATGTTAAAGATCTTGCAAAAACAAGACAGTTTGCAATATATGTCCATTAACAGCATCCTACCTATTCTGAGATATCCCGTCTTGTATGGGCTGCATCAGCTCCTCAGGTCACTATAGCTACAGACCTGTTAAATCTCTCATGGTAGGCTGCCAGCACTGGTTCCTATAGCTACAGACCTGGCTTCTACTGCACCCTAGTAGAAGCCAGTAAACATGCCCCTGAATTCAAAAATAAACCAAGGAAACAGGACTGAGGCAAGATGAATCAATGTAGTGAGACAACCCCTTTAAAATCCTTGTGTAATTTAACAGCTATTCACTTGAATAGTCAGTCCATGCTGTAGTTCACACAATAAAGTACACTGCGGATTTCAAATCCATGGTGCTGAAAAAAAGAATAAACATGTTAATTTTTTTGAGCACATCCTCATTGGTTCCCGCTCAGAGAGGACTGACACTAGTTAGCACCTTTACGAATAGTGCCTCAAAGTAAGTATCCTCGTCAGAAATCCATAGTATCGCCTCTGCTAGAGGTTACATTGTGGATTTTAACAGAGAAGTCTGTGTGAACCCAGCTTAAGAAAGTCTTGCAATAGTAGTTTACAGGCCTATAGTTTCCACAGAGGCTGTTTGACTACTTTGGGTATGTTCACACGGCATAATTACACCAGGTGTTTTGGGAGTCGCTCTGATCAGCGCGTACTCTCGCGGCGCAGGTGTTCCGGCAGCACGCCGGCCCCATAGACCTGCATTACTCGCGGTGCGTTTTCGCCGCGAATAAATTACATGTCACTTATCTCCCTGTGCGTACAATACGATTGGATTGTACGTGCGGGGGGGGGGCGTAATCCATAGTTCTCTGAGAGATATGTATTACTGTAATTATGGGGCGCATTTCCACGCGTATTAAGCGCAGTACGCCGTGAAATACGCGACGAAATGCGCCCCAAAATAAGCCGTGTGAACATAACCTTTCTGAACATAGATCCACAGTGTTGATCTGTAACAACTATTCTCTGCTTCAGTGTGCCAGACTACAAGGCTGATTGCAGCATTAGGCATCATCATTGATGGTCATTGACTGACTGCACTTGTGTTGTCTAGCACGGCAGTATAGTAGTTCTTCAGCCAGCACATAAAGGCACCCACTTACGCCATTTGGAAAAAAGAATGCAGTTTCAGGGAAGAAGGGATTTAGCCCCTTAAGGATGCAGCTTATTTTCAGATTTTATTTCCTCTTCGCCTTCCAAAAGCCACAATTTTCATATGAGGGCTTTTGTTTTGCGGAACAAGATGTACTTTGTAATGGTGTAGTTCACCGTACCATAGAATATACTGGGAAACCGTAAAAAAAAATCTTAGTGGAGTGAAATATGAAAAAATATTTGTGCCATGTTTGCAAGGGTTTTGTTTTCACATCGTTCAATCTTCGGTATAAATGATGCATTATTTGTATTCTGCAGGTTGATACGATTCTGCCGATACCAAACATGTAAATTTTTGTTATGTTTTAGTACCATAAAAAAATTAAAACATTCTTTTTTTTTTTAATTTTTTGATGTAGCGCCATTTTTTTTTACTTCCAACTATGGCCTTAAAGTGGTTGTCTCGCTACAATGATTGCATTTTAATTAAAAGATCTTTAAAAAACAAGCAGGTTTGCAATATATGTTCATTACAAATGTCCTACTGATATTTATTATCCCTGGTAGTAGGAGTGCATCAGCTCCTCAAATCACTATAGCCACTGACTTGTTGATTTTTCTCTCACTGGCTGCCAGTGCTGGTGATATCATCGGCTTCTCAATGCAGGTCGGACCAGAGGCCCTCCTGCATAGTATGAGGCCACTTGTGATGCTTCTGTAGGGGATGAAGGGGGAGGGCTCTACTCACGGCTTCTGTGTCTGTGTAGCTGTGCTGCCTGGATTAACCCTGTGTGTGCCTGCTCCCTCCTTCTCTCTACACAGATTGAGGAGAGCAGGGGTGAGGCTGATCTGTGGTCAGTACGATGTGACAGCAGTGAAGTGTGTTACTATAATCATGATGTGTCTGTGGAGCTTTGACTCTGCTAATAGAACAGATCAGGGGGGCATGTGAACGGTTCATATCCCTCTCTGCTCTGCTGTATTAGTGTGATTATAGTAACACACTTCACAGCTCCCCTGTGTCTGTTCTGATGGGAGGACCAAGGGTTTGTTTGTTGTTGCTTGAGATGGAGATTTGTATGCTAATACAGCAGAGCAGGGGGTATAGGAACACTTACATCCCCCCCCTGCTCTGCTCTTAGCATACACAGCTTCACAGACCTCTGGCTCCATAGCCACTCATAGATCAGCCCTCTCCCTGTTGTCTCCTGACTCTGTGGAGGGGAGCAGCAAGAGCTCGGCCACAGCAGCAGCACAGTGCAGCTGATCCAGCAGTGAGCGGCCGGCAGCAGATCTAGGTAGGCACACACAGGGTTAACTCTGGCAGCAAACCCCTCTCTCCCTGCTGTATAGAAGTTACTGCAGTTGGAGGAGGAGAGCTGTCTGTGTGCTGAGGGGAGGGGGGAAGGGTGAGGAGAAGAGGCAGACAAGAAGCACGCCCCTGAATTCAAAAATCCTATGGTGCCAGACACACTGAGGTAGACTGAAAACCTGTAGTGAGACAACTCCTTTAAGTGAGGGTGCATAATTTGCAGGCTGAAGTTTAGTTTTTCTTGGTTTCAGTTTGGGAAACATGCATTTTTTATTCCAATTTTTAGGGGATGGGAAATGACCCCAAAAAACCCCGGAATTTTGGTATTTGGATTATTTTTTACGCTGCTTAGCATATTGAAAAATTCTGTACCATGCTGCACCTTGGCTGCCTCCGCAAGCAAGTCACATCGGGGGTAACGACCTGGTGGAAATCCGGCCGCAGCAAGTCCATCCCGCTTTGCGGCGGGCTCTGGTGAAAACCGGGCCCACTTAGACTCCGCTCCCTGGTGTGGCCAGTACCACCGCTTGCGGCGGTCCAGTGGATCCACTACACCGGCTTATTACAAAAGGGTGTTCAGAGATGGCAGTTCTAGCACTTTCTGCGTTGGGCAGGAAGTGTTAGGGTATGTTCACATGGCTTATTTTACCGTGTATTTCAGCACGCATTTCGGCGCATGTTGCGCTTAATACGCGGCGAGATGCGCGCCGCAATTACGGTAATCCATAGCGCTCATAGAGAACTATTGACTATGATCGTATTTTACGCGCAGAGAGATAAGTAAAATCTCAATTCGTGCCGATTATGCGCTGTGAGTAATGCATGCAATGAGGCTGCCGCCCCCCCCCTTTGGGATCAGCGCGACTCTCAAAACACCCTGTATGTGCCGCAATTACGACGTGTGAACATACCCTTAGGATAAGTTCTCACGGCTTATTGCGGCACGTATAGTATGCGCCACACTACGCCGGGTGTGTTGGAACCATGCGTTGATCTGCACGTAATTCCAAAGCACGGTAAAGGGGGGGGGGGGGGGGTGGCCGGGCACCGACACCAAATGAAATGAATTTTTAGCGGCATTTATTCGCCGCTAACAATTGGCAGGTCAATTCTCCCCCTCGTGTGTACAATACGATGAGCGCTATGAATTACCGGAATTGCGGCGTGCAAATGTACGCCTCGTGAACATATCCTTAGAGTCACAGACATGGCGTTGATGAAAGCCTTCATAAGTCGTTAAAGGGTGAAGCTTACTGGACACAGAAGTGGCAGTTTATAAGTAGGGCTAATTTTCATGGCCTCCCTAGAGACTTGGGCCCTGGACTGTCTTCCTTATAATATGCCCCTGTTCATTGGTACTCCACGGTGCATCTTCAACACATGTTTTGAAGAGAACGTCTGACAGATGTATCCAGCAATTAACAGATAGAAAGGGTCAGAAGAACTGATATCTGCTGTATTCTTTTGCAGGATTCTTACTCTATAGAGCTGCTTTAAACTCTTAGACTAACAATTGCAACTTTGTGACAAACAGAAAGTTTTACAAAAAATAATTAGTGACCAAAACAGAAATCCAAGGTAAAATACATTGTTAAAATATTATATCAAGGTGTGCAAGGTTTGTGTATATTACAAATAATCAAATGATCTAAAGCTTGTGTTGACAAAAAGCCATTAAGCTACAGGTGTGTAATATCTTGTCTTCACCGGCAAATCTCATAAAAAGTTATACTATGTGCCTCAGATACTACATTATCAATATCTACTACTTTCAGAAAACACACAACATATGTCTGGATTTTTCTAAAGCATAGAAAGCATTGATAGAAATCAAAGGGTGGTGATTAATGGTACATACTTGGACTGGATCCCTGTTACTAGTGGGGTACCACAGGGGTCAGTATTGGGCCCTATTCTCTTTAATATATTCATTAGTGACTTTACATAAGGTTTGAACAGTAGAATACCAATATTTACAGATGATACTAAGCTCTGTAAAGAAATCAACACCATAGAGGATACTGTTTTATTACAAAGGGATCTGGATAAGTTGGAGGCCTGGGCATAGAAATGGTAGATGAGGTTTAACACTGATAAATGCAAGGTTTTGCACGTGGGAAGGAAAAATCCATTTCATGACTACATGTTAAACGGAAAAAACGCTGGGTAAAAGTGACATGGAGGAGGACTTGGGAATCCTGGTGAACAGTAAACTTAACTGTAGCAGCCAATGACAGGCAGCAGCTGCCAAGGCAAACAGGATTATGGGGTGTATTAAAAGGGACATGGATGCACAAGATGAGAACATCATTCTCCCATTTATACAAGTCACTGGTCAGACCACACATGGAATATTGTGTACAGTTTTAGGCACCAGTGTTCAAGAAAGAGATTAGCGGAGCGCCTGTGGATATAGTTTTTAGACTTTGCAAAGGCATTTGACACTGTTCCTCATAAGTGTCTGTTAGGTAAATTAAAGTCTATTGGGTTAGAAATAACTGTGTAATTGGATTAAAAATTGACTATTGGATCAGAGAGTGGTGGTAAATGATTCCTACTTTGAATGGTCCCCTGTTATTAGTGGTGTTCCCCAAGGCTCAGTACTGAGTCTTCTTCTATTCAATTTATTTATTACTGATATTGTGGAAGGGATTAAAAGCACTGTTTATATTTTTGCAGATGATACCAAGCTATGTAGTGTAGTAAAATCTATGGAAGATGTTCGTAAATTGCAAGCAGACCTGGACACACTGAGTGTTTTGGAATCCACTTGGCAAATGAGGTTCAATGTAGATAAATGTAAAGTTATGCATCTGGGTATTAATAATCTGTATGCATCAAATACTGGTATTTGATACATTGGCTATTTTGCAAGTTTTCCCGCCTACAAAGAATGGAGAGGTCTGTAATTTTTATCAAAGGTACACTTCAACTGTGAGACAGAATCTAAAAGAAAAATAATTTTTAAATAATTTAATTTTCATTTTATTGCATTAAATAAGTATTTGATCACTTACTAACCAGCAGGAATTCTGTCTCTCACAGATCTGTTAATTTTTCTTTAAGAAACGCCCTCAAGTCTGTTTTAATTGAACCTGTTTGAATGCATTACCTGTATAAAAAATACCTGTCCACACACTAAAACAATAACACTCCAACATCACCACAAAGCACAAGACCAAAGAGCTGTATAAGGCAACCAGAGACAAAATTGTAGACCTGCACAAGGCTGGTATGAGCTACTGGACAATAGGTCTCACAGAAAAATACAAAAATATTCCCTTAAAATAATAACCTTTATTCGATATACATTAAAAGACCAAAGGCCCAAGATAAAAAAAAATATATTACTTAATGGCCTCAAAACAGCCAGCTAGAAAGTAATTGTATAATTAAACATAATCCTATAGTAGTTGAAATTTTGTAACGATAACTACCAAGGTATATATAGCCAAAATTAGCGAGGGGAGCACGTATTCACTATATAATATAGTATGGATACAATTAGATAAGCAAACAGCTATATCCTGAAATAGATTCACAATTCTGTAGATCTTGCTTGATGTGCTCAAAGGCCTAGGAAATAAATTCCAATTTAAGAAAAAGGCTCAAAGAGCATATGGACCGGATAAACAATGATCAAGTATTACGTCCAAAAGAAACTCCTATCAAAGCAGAGCACCTGTCCCGAAAGGGATGACTCCACTTATCGGTGGCTCACCCTAAACAATGTACATATGTTCACGGTCCCATATAGATACAGACCAAACGATATAATGATCCTAAACAATGTACATGTCTACACGGTCCCAATTTTTCCAGACCAAACGATAAATAATCCCGACGCGTTTCCCCATTTCCTTCATCGGGGGATGATAAAGAAGCTCAAAAATCCTTGGAGGGATGAGAGCCAAAGAAGTCACTAAGTTGCCTTTTTTATATATAACCTATATAAAATGCCAATGGGATTCTGCAGACCAAAATGCCGTGTTCACCGCTACAACCCGGCTCCCTGTTACAGCCCGGCAATGAAAGCGAAACCCCGGACAGCGCAATAAAAAATCCTGACGCCGAAGCCCATGTTTTCCCCCCGCGCTCGGGGGAAAAATTTACTTCCAAAGCGCAGGGGGGATAACCATGAGTCCCCACTCAGTTCAAGCGACCACAAACATGAAATAGTGTCCGCGTAAAATTTTCCCCAGAGCGCATACCGCATATTTGCGTAATATAAAGGGGTACAACTTAGCCTATAGAATCCCTAATAGCCATACTAAAAACCCGTGGCTTATATGGAGTATTTTGAAAAATATCCCAAAACAGATTATCTTGAACAGACATAAGATGGATGAATTTGAGGAAAAATAAAGATATATGCATATAGGACAAATGATAAAGTGAAATACCAAAACGTGGTATGATATTTCTGAGCTGATTACATGTGTAAAGAATCCAAAAGGGAAAGGGTCAAAAACAAATTAAATCTACAAACATGTAATAAGCGGGGTTTCCCTTTTTTAGGGAAAAAACCAAATTGCAGACTCTCATTAGGGCCCTGAGGGGGAAAGAGTAATGGAAATCCAAACGTTCTTTTTTAAAATTTTAACACCAATTGCCACCTGGGATTTTTTCACGACCTCAAAAATGGTAAACTTAAAACTTTAGGATTATTGTTGTATGTTAACCATGTCGTGCTATAGGGGTATCCCCCTAGTCTGATATCCCCCAGTGTTTCCTATCCTCCTTCTAAATTGCCCTTTTTTTCTTTCCTTTCATAACCCAAGGGGGAGCTGCAGTTGCACAAATAGATAACCTTTGCTTTGCAGTTAGAGAAATCTCTCTTAAAAAAACACACACCCGTTTTGAAAACATTGAAGGATTTCGATCTATGTATGGCAGGGAACACAGTTACCCCCCATCAAAAGGTACCCATGGTTTTCCGATCTAACCAAGTACCTTTCTTTTTCCGTGGGTTATATAAGCTGTTCCAGCCTATCTCGTAAGACGACCCTTCCCTCTGTAATTTGGGGGGGATCAGGTACAAATCAGTTAGATCAAGATCCACTTAAGAAATTTCCCAAAATTTTTCTGATACTTCCCTTTCCGTTCATGGCCCTGAACAAAATTAGCCACATCCGCAAGTTTTTTCTGTTGGAAACCCGAGCCCTTTTCCCCCGCATTGAGTAGCCAGATCTATAGATTCAAGTGCATTTCAATAAGCCCCTCATGATTCTCTCAGGGTAACTCCGGTTACAAACCTTCCTTTAGATAGCGGTTCTCAACCTGTGGGTCGCGACCCCGGGGGGGGTCAACGACCAAAACACAGGGGCGCCCAGCCCGGCAGGCGGCCCCGGAGAGCTGAGAGGGGCGCCACACAGGCTTAATAGCTGCAGGGAGGAGCGCTGTGGCCGCCGCTGCGCCCCTCCCTGCAGCTGCTTGCATAGTGCGGCTATACTCTCAGTTACTCACAGCATTGGTGGCTCAGTGAGCCGCTCCTGAGAGCGGCGCTGCGGCGAGGACGGACTTACGTCCCACCGGTTCTTGTGGGCGGTGCGTGCAGGACGCTGAAAGCGCGCAGCATCACGCGCCACAATATGTACCAAGCATCAGGAACAGCCCTGCCGTACTCGGTGCAGAGAGAACGCTGTAGGGCAGGGGTGTTCCGGCTGCAAGGTAATTTAGTGGTTAAAACACACACAATCCATAGAAATCATGTTATGTCTGTGTGTGGTACAATAATATGTTATTAACCGGGTTTACTTGTACCACACACACCATTACATGATATACACATTACATTTACCCCCCCCCCCCTCCCCTTAAGGGGGGGCTATGAGTGGCACATGAGGGGTCACAGATGTAACCCCTCATGTGCCAATCACAGCCTCCCCCCGGACAAGGTTGCATCTATGGAACGGCTCTGCGTGGTACCTTTATATGTATGTGACATGTAGAGGTACCGCTCAGAGGCGTCACATATATGTAACCCCCCATGTACCACTCACAGGCCCCCCTGTATAAGGTTACATCTTTTGTAACGGCTTGAGTGGTACCTTTATATGTATGTGACATGTAGAGGTTTACCGCTCAGAGGCGCCCACATATATGTAACCCCCCATGTACCACTCACAGCCCCCCCTGTATAAGGTTACATCTATGTAAGTCTCTGATTGGTACCTTTATATGTATGTGACATGTAGGGGGTCCCGCTCAGAGGCGTCACTAAAATGTAACCCCCATGTACCACTCACAGTCCCCTGTATAAGGTTACATCTATGTAAGGGCTCTGAGTGGTCCCTTTAATGTATGTGACATGTAGAGGTACCGCTCAGAGGCGTCACACATATGTAACCCCTCTTTGGAAACAACTCACAGTCCCCTGTATAAGGTTACATCTATGTAACGGCTTCTGAGTGATACCCTTATATGTACGGTGACATGTAGAGGTTTACGCTCAGGCGTCACAATATGAAACCCTCGTGTAGAAAATTACATTTTTGAAAAGCCACAAAATTATTTTTTGGGTTTGGGGTCCCCGCAACGAGGAAAGATTGGGGGGTCACGCTTTAAAAAAGGTTGGAAACCCACTGCTTTAGATCCTTAGCTTGGAATAAGTAGTCCCCTTTTCTGGAACAGTTTCTCCGTACTGTCCGCTACTGGACAATAGGCAAGCAGCTTGGTGAGAAGACAACAACTGTCAGTGCAAATATTAATAAATGGAAGAAACACAAGTTGATCTTTCTCGGTCTGGGGCTCCATGCAAAATCTCACATCGTGGGTAAGGATGATACTGAGAGAGGATAGGACTCGGCCCAGAACTACACGGGAGGACTCGGTCAATTACTTGAATAGAGCTGGGACCACAGTCTCAAAGTCTCTGCCATCATGGATTGTAATTCTGCAGGGCACATAAGATCCCCCTGCTCAAGCTAGAACATTTTCAAGCCCGTTTGAAGTTCACCAGTGACCATCTGGATGAACCAAAGGAGGCATGAGAGAAGGTCATGTGTTCACATGAGACCAAAAAGGAACTTTTTGGTATCAATTCCACTCACCATGTTTGGAAGAATAAGAAGGATGAGTACAACCCCAAGAACACCATCCCAACCGTGAAGCATGCGAGGGAAAACATCATACTTTGGGGTGCTTTTCTGCACAGGGGACAGGACGACTGCCCCGTATTGAAGGGAAGATGGATGGGGCCATGTATCGCAAGATTTTGGCTAACGACTTCCTTCCCTCAATAAGAGGGGTCGTGGTTGGGGCTTCCAGCAGGACAATGACCTGAAAAACAAAGCCATGGCAATGAAGGAGTGGCTCCGTAAGGAGCATTTCAAAGTCCTGGAGTGGCCTAGCTAGCCAGTATCCAGACCTGAACCAAATTGAAAATATTTGGAGGGAGCTGAAACTCATTGTAGCCCAGCGACCTTCTCCAGATCTTTTAGGTTTTGGGGCGATCTGTGTAGAGGAGTGGTGTGCAAACTTGCTGCAGTGTATGCAAACTTGATCAAGAACTACAGGAAAGGTCTGACCTCTATAATTGCAAACAAAGGTTTCTGTGCCAAATATTAAGTTCTCTTTTTCTATTGTATCAAATACTTATTTCATGCAATAAAATGCAAATTAATTATTTAAAAACTATACAATGATTTTCTGTGTTTTTTTAGATTAGGTTTCTCACAGTTGAAGTGTACCTATGATACATAGCTTAGGGGTTATGTCTTGGGGTTGAAAAATGGGAGACTCACTTGTTGAGAAGGATCTGGGCATACTTGTAAATCATAGACTACAGAACAGCATGCAAAGTCAATCAGCTGCCTCTATGGCAAGCAGGATATTCACGTTTTTTTAAGAGGCATAGACTTGCAGGACAGGTATGTAATATTACCGCTATATAAAGCATTGATGTGGCCTCATTTAGAATATGCTGTTCAGTTCTATTCTCCTTTTTATAGAAAGTGTGTAAAGTAGCTAGAGAAAGTAAGATGAACAACCAAACTAATAAGGGAAATAGAGCATCTTAGTTATAAGGAATGGTTAAAATAAATTTATTTAGTCTTGAGAAAAGACTACTGCGGGGGGACTTGATTAATTTATATTAATATATAAATGGCCCCTACAAAAAGTATGGTCAAAAGCTATTTCATATTGCATCCCCTCAAAAGACAAGGACATTCCCTTTGTCTAGAGAGAAAAAGGATTCAGTCTTCAGAAGAGAAAAGCCTTCTTCATGGGATCTATAAATTTGTGGAATAGCCGCCTGAGGAGATGATCACAGCAGGAACAGTTGAAGGTTTCAAGAAAGACTTGAAAGAAAGAAAGATAACCAGTTACTACTCAATAATATTGATGCTTACAGTAGAACCCAGAGGACACATATGCATGTTTTTCTCACTATCTGACATGACATCAGAATAAACCTTTTTTAGCTCAATTAGGATTACCAAAATTATTTATATTTGCCAAATGCCAGAATGAGAGACAGAATTTTTAAGGGATTTTTATTACCGTTTATACTCGAGTATAAGCCGAGTTTTTTAGCACAAAAAATGCGATGAAAAATCCCCCCTCGGCTTATACTCGAGTCACTGTCAGCACTCAGGCTCTGCGATGGCCCGTGCGCCGACAGGGACACTTCAGTTTTACGCGACTCCTCAGGGAGCGCATATAACTGAATGCCGAGTACAGCCGACAGCCTCCGGGCACTGCGGTGGCCCAGGCGCTATCGGCTATCTTTTCACTTGTATGCGACTCCTCCGGAGCGCATACAAGTGTAGAGATACCACTACGGATCAGAGAGCGAGTGCTCCATGCTCCGCAGTAGACTCCGGGCGGCCGCAGACTCGCGGCTGTCCGGAGTTTCCGGCACAGGCAGCGTGTGTCATCACGCTGCGTGCGCGGCCTGATGACATCACCCGCCTGTGCCGAGAAGATGGAGAGCGCGCGGGAGACGGAGCAGCGGGGAGCAAGGTAAGTGGTTGTTTTTTGTTTTAAAAACGTGCCTATACCTGCATGTAGCCTGCCTAGGTACCTAGGCAGGCTATAGGAAGACCCGCTTCTGCCCAAGTTTTAACTTTCTGGCTGATTTCTTTAGATGTTGCTTCAGTTTTGTCACAAAATTTTCTTTTCTCATGATGCCATCTATTTTGTGAAGTGCAACAGTCCCTTTTGCAGTAAAACAAACCCACAACATGATGCTACCACCACAGTTGGGATGGTGTTCTTAGGCTTCCAAGCTTCTCCTTTTTTACTCCAAACATAACTATGGTCATTGTGGCCAAAGCTTAAATTTAGTTTTGTCAGACCGCAGGGCATATCTCCAAAAATGTAGGTCTTTGTTCCTGTGTGCATTTGCAAACTTTAATCTGGCATTTATATGTTTCTTTTGGAGTAATGGCTTCTTTCTGGCAGAGTGGCCTTTCAGCCGATGTTGATACAGTACTTGTTTCACTGTGGATAATGACACAACCTTACCAGATTAAAAAAAAAAAGAAAAGTTTGGTCAGCTCACCTGGTATGCTTGCATGAGTAGCCAACGCCCGGATTGAATGACTGAAAGCTCCCAGTCCAAGGAAATCCAAAAAAGAAAAAAGGCAAATGAAGAAATCCAGCGACACGGCACTCATGTATGAAGTAGAAAAATGAGGTTCCAGCGTTTATTAAAAGGTTAAAATATTATGACAGGAAATCAAATATATCGCATCCAGCCGACGCGTTTCAGAGCCGAAGCTCCTTAGTCATGGCATCAAGTTACAATGAAATACATTACTTAAATATAGCCGACCCTCCATCACATGACACTACGTCACATCACGTGTTTTGGGCCGCAAAGTAAATACAACATTAAGAATGTTACTGATATTTTAAAAAAAAAAGCAGATGTATTTGATGAAAAAAGCTAATATTGCTTTTTAAAGACCCATATCGTTTGTTTAAACCAAGCGGATGTCTAGTACCAAGTTTAAAAACCCCACCACGCTTCTGTGCCAGCAATTTCTTTCAAAAAGTCTCCACCTCTTCTGGGTTTTTTTTTAACTCTCTCTATTCCCTGAACTATAAGATCCGATGTATCTCCCAAATTGTATTTTCTTGAAAATGCTTTGGATGCCATAGATACTCCAATATTGAGGGCTTTTTGGCATCCAATATGTGCTACGGATACGTGTCTTTAGGGTACATGATGTGCATCCCACGTATTGTAAATGGCATGTGCCGCATGTAATTAGATATTGACCCATTTTGTGTTACCCAATTGATATTTTGACTGTATTTTGTGGTTAGTATTCTGAATGTGGAATGAAAGTATGTGAGATCTGAAAAAATAATTACAAGTAGGCATCTTAGATGTCCACCCCTTATACATGCCCTTAACTGATAACCAAACATGATCAGTAGAAATTTTATCTTGGGAAGAGAAAGTGCTAGGAGATAAAATACGTCTCAAAGTATGTCCGCGTATGTCCGCGTTTTAACCCTTAATAAACGCTGGAACCTCATTTTTCTACTTCATACATGAGTGCCGTGTCGCTGGATTTCTTCATTTGCCTTTTTTCCTTTTGGAACCTTACCAGATTCCAACAGCATCTTCACAAGATCTTTGGCTTTTGTTCTTGGGTTGAGGTGCACATGTCGGACCAAAGCACGTTCATCTATGAGACACAGAACCATCTTTTTATATAGTGTATATAAACTTCTGGTTTAAACTGCATGTAGTTGTATAAAATATCTGGATCCAGTCTAATGGCAACTCTGGCATCAGGAATGAAATCATCCTTTAGTTCAGATTGGTTCTTGCCTTATGACTTACAAAGTCTTCATCACTGAGGCAGAAACGGTTAAAAAAACTCCCTGTCCCCCCTTCCTTCATCCTCACATTTTTCTCCACCCTTGGTTGAACATATGTCTTTTTTTCAACCGTACTATGTAGCATTGTAGAGCTTGAACAGGTTCAAAGGTGGGCAACAAAAGTAATAAAAAGACTGGGTGGACTGCAATACCTAGAAATATTACTAAGTTTATTTAGGGTTATTTAGTTTAGAGAAAAGACGGCCTTGAGGTGGCATAATAAATATATCAAAGATCAATACAGAGATCTCTCCCAAGAGCTATTTATACCCAGAATTGTATCTAGAACAAGGGGCATCCTCTACGCCAAGAGGAAAGAATATTTCTACATAAACATAGAAAGGGGTTCTTTACTGTAAGAGCAGTAAGACTGTGGAACTCTCTGCCAGAGGAACTTGTCATTGTGAATTCACTAATAGAGTTCAGATAAGGTCTGGATGCATTTCTAGCGTGTAATGACGTAAGTCATAGTGACTAGGATTCCGGAGAAGGGTCTTTGATTAAGGTATTTATTCTGATTGCCAGACTGGAGTTGTGAAGCAATTTTTTTCCTAAAATGAGGACAATTGGCTTCTACCTCATGGGGGATTTTGTCTTCCTGTGGATCAACACTTTAGCACAGTAGGCTGAACTGCATGGATGTCTGTCTTTTTTTGGCCTTACAAACTATGTAACTATGTAACTCTTGACTTCCAAACATTTCACTCTTCCCCTGGCTTTCTTCCCAGTTTGTTGGTGTTACATAACTAGTGTTTGCCTTTTAGGCCTCGTTCACACGGCTTATTTGGGCACGGATTGGCGCCGTACTCCGCGCCGGATTTGCGCTGCAGTACGGCGCCAATCCGTCCCTGTCATTACAGTAATCCACTGCTCTCATAGAGAACAGTGGATTACGTCGCTCCTCCCCGCTTGGCGAATCCGCCGGGCGGGGAGAAAGTGACATGCACATTATCCAGGCGCAATACGCGCCGTGGATAATGCAAGTCTATGGGGCCGGGGAGCGGCGCCCCCGTCCCGCCCCTTATTCACGGCAGATTTGTGAGCTCAATACGGCTCACAAATCTGCCGGGAATAAGCCGTGTGAACACGGCCTAACTCTGTTCACTGTGTTTCCTGGTTTTGACTTTTGGCTTACGTTTACGGACTATTCTCTGCCTGCACTGACCTCTCTGCTTGTGACTCGTTTGCGTCTTTGCCTGCTACCTACACTGACTTTAATGCCTTTGACCTGACGATGCCTTTGCCTGCTGCCTGTATACTTAATACATTGGCTGTCACCGCGAGCGGCCACGTTAGAGGTAGCGACCTTTGAGTTCCCCCATAGCCAAGTCCACCCTGCCTTGCGAAGGGCTTTGGTGAATACCCGGGGGCTTCTTAGACTCCACTCCCTGGCGTGGTTTGAGTCAGCTTTTGCAGTGATCCAGTGTATCTACCATCTGATCATGACAGTCTACCACCTGATCTTGACAATTGGGTAAGATCTATTTTTACTGCATTTCCTCTGGTAAACAATTTTTTATTTTGCTGTGTGAAATTCTCCATTATCATATCTGCCTTTGAAAGTAACTCATAACATTTGTTTTGTCACTGATAGCAGAACTTAGTGATAGTGTCCAGCTGCCCTACATTGAATGTGAATTACAAAGAGAAAATATCTGGATATTGTTATATCAACATTGTTTGTATTAGGAGTTGGATAAAAGGACTTGAATTCTTAACAGGTATAGACTGTTTACTAAAAATATTCTAAAATATGCAGATTTTTTTTGCTGAGTCCAGACTCTTTTCTCTAATTTACTGTATATCTTTATAGACATTTACATTTATGCACCTGTCATGATTCCATGACTATTGTCAGTTTCTTTTGGTAGAAGTTTACCCTCTAGTTCAGATCATTTCTATCTAAAAGAAACCCTATTTCTTTATTTTGAGGTTTGATGCTGCAGTTGCATTTTTGCACTAGGTAAATTTGCTAACTCTCTGCTGAAAGTCCCAACTACCTTTCCATTCTAAACAGAGAGATTTTGGGGTCCGTCTAAACCCGCACCTATTGTTATGCCATGAATGGCTATAGTGAGGCAACTGCTTAACTCTGTTTTATCTTGGTTGCTAGTATTCATTCAATCTATAATTGTATATCGAAGGATAAGCATTTGGTCTACATAGCCTTTTTCCTAAAGAATGATTAGGGAGTGAGAAGAGATGCTGATGGTTTAGTCTCTGAAATCAGAGAGACGGACTTGTATTGTTCCTTAAAAAACAGTGGGTGAGATTTAGGCTAGGTCTACATGGCATAGCACAAAAAAACTGCTTTGTAAAAACCCACTGAAAAAACGGCCTTTTTTTGGTGGTTTCAATTTTTGGTCACGGTTTCTAGCATGGTTTTTGAATGGTTTTCAGCCAGTGTTCATTGATTTTTAATGTATCCACCATTCAAGCCATGTAATTTAAACTCCACCCTACTAGGGGGTTTACAAGTCGCTCCCTTTTGACCGTTGCAATTTTGAGTGCAATGGCTCCAGCCTTTTCCTTTGTCTGCTGCAGTATGCTAATGTCTTAAAAAAAAAAAAAAAAAAAAAGTTGATCGCCTTTTTGTTGTAAAATACATTGATAAACCAAACTAAATTTTTCAAAAATTGTTTAAGAATTTTAAGAATCTTCCATCTCAATCAGCGTCTGTCTTCCGGAGAAGAAACAATGGTGTTTGGCTCTACATCTGCGGCCACCAGGAGGAGACATTGGTTGGAGAATGCCCTGTGTCTTTATTGTGGGAAACCTGTCCATTTTCTTTAAGACTGTCCTACTAAGCCTAAGTCACCGCAGGGAAACGCCAAACGCCTGAGTGATTTCCAGGAGGGTTACTCAGGTGTACTTCCTAACTCTAAGTTTTTTTTGTCCTTAACCTTGGTCTCTAATTCCAAGAGTTTTGTTTGTCGAGCCATGATTGACTCAGGTGCTGCTGTTAGTTTCATTAGTATGGTTGTTGCTCAAGCCTTGGGTTTGGAACTAGTTCCATTGTGTTCTCCCCAGGGCTGTGGAGTCGGTAAGCCAAAGCTCCTACTCCAACTCCTCAATTTTCCTGACACCGACTCTTGACTCTGACTCCCACTCCCTCATACATGACACATGTTTAAGTGATAACTTAACTGTAGTACAATGGTAACATCAGGCTTTTTATCACCTTATGGTACAATAATCAAGCTATTTAGGTAGAACATACACTGACAAGCAAAATGTTAACAATGTTTTGAACTTTTGACTTTCAGGCTCCATATCTCACCATCCACTACAGCTTTGAACATGAGACTCCCATAATTGTATAGACAATCATCTTACCTACCCTTATACATACTTTAATTTATATATTAGCATCTGCTTAGTTCTGGAGATATAACTGCATTGTTAGTGTTTTGCTCAAATCAATATTTGGCTTTCAGCACTGCCTGAATCCTTCTGGGCTCTGGATCAGATTCAAGCAGGTCTTGACCAAAATCTGATCCCAGGTCTTTTCTACACGTTCCCAACGTTGGTGCATACTGGATTTGGGTACAAATACAGCTTTTTCTTCAACTCTAAGTGTTGGATTGGGTTGAGGTCTGGGGACTGTGGAGGCCAATACAATATCTCTACCTCATTGTCATTGAACCATTCCTTCTTCAATCTTGACGTCTGCTTCAGGTCGTTGTCCTGCTGGAACACTGTCATCCTTTTCGTACCCATAGTACTCAAGTATATGAAGTAACTTATCTTGTAAGACACTCACATTTAGCTCAGCATTGAGATCAACATTGATCCTGGTCAAGTAACCAACACCTTCTCGATCCGTTCGCCCCCTTTTCCCTTGATTCTTCCAGACCCATTTCCCCCATCAAAGCCCGGTCTATTGACTTCCATCTCATCGCTCCAAATCACCCGCTTCCAATTTTCCATTTTTCGTACTTTTCTGTAAACTCTTTGCCGATGCCTCTTATGAAGAGATTGAAGTCGTGGCTTCTTCACATTTTATTGGGCCATCATTCCAGACCTGTGTAATGTGTGTTGCCTGGTGCTTGTATGGACATCTGTGATCTCACTCTTACGAAGCATACGAGCCTCCTCCACTGCCGTGTCTGTCGCGTTAGAACTGATAGACCTTGTGATGTGCGACTTGTTGACTCTGATATTTTGCCTGGACGTCACCTCTTGGCTTCTGAATGGATGGAAGGACTTCATTTCATATTCTTCCAGCTGTCAGGGCCTCACATGATGTATTTTGGCAACTGTCTTGGCCCAGAGATGCTATCGATGAGCTGGATGTTGCCGCTTCTCTTTTCTTGGGAAATCTTCTTCACGGCTGCTCGAACCAGTGACCTTTCACTTGGGAATCAGCCTAGTAACACACTGAGAAGAAAAAGATTGTCCGACCAGCAGGAGCAAAACAGTAACACTGCAGTTACATGACAAGAATCTGCAGAACGAAGTAGATGCTAAATAGTAAAATATATTTATAGGATATGACTTTAGAACATAAAAAACTTAACAAATTGTAAATATGAAGTGAAATTTTTTTTCTGAAATCTGGTCACTCTCTTTGCTATGGGAGTGGAATCTTTTCCCTGTGGTAACGCTTTGCCTGCTCCATGTCTTCTTAGTTACACTCCTCATGTGATGAGGCTGAAGATATGGGAGCAGTAACACTGGCAAGACCCAATGTCTCTTGTTCTTAGCACCGCATTGAACTTACAGTACCAATTTGTTATATATTTGGAAGTCGGAGTCGGTCCATTTTTTAACGACTCCGACTCCTGCAAAATGGGCACCGACTCCACAGCCCTGGTTCTCCCTTTTTGGTTTGGGGTGCGATTAAACCCCCCCTAACCAAAGGGAAGAAAAAAATTTCGTACTGCAAATCACTTTGAATGTTGGGTGTTTGAACGAAAAGCTTTCATTTTTTTTTCATGGAAAACTCACTGCGGATATTATTTTTGGGGGCCCCCGGCTCCACCGGGTCCCGTGTTCGACGGAGGACCACGAGTTATCAAATGGGGGGGGGAATCGTGGTTCCCCATTTGAAGATTTGGGGCCATTCCTTGGGTGTTTTGTAAATAATGATCACGATATTCAGAATTTAATTTTCGATTTTTTTATTTCCGCTTTTAGGCCGCGCGATAGTCGCCCCACCACCAGCCTTAAAGATTTACCAAGACCTCATTTCCGGGGGGAAAACTCCCTAAAGTCCATCTTCAACAACCACCCCGGGAAAAAGAGTCTGTGTCAGTTTAAAAGAGGAAAGCTTGAAAGAAGGCCACGCTTAAATTGAACTCCGACCCCACAATTCGCCCTTCATAGGGAATCCAATTTTTAAAGAATCTATGTCGGAGGAAGGAAATTTTTTTTAGGTTATCACCTGCTTGATATGGAAGCACATAGAATACTTATGCTAGAGGAGCTTAGAATTAGATACCCAAGGGCTGGGGTCTCCTTTTTTTCCCCAAAAATTTTGCACGCATAGCTACATCTCCACGCTTATATCCTAGTTTAAGTCAAGAGAGTGGAACCCAACATTATGTAAATTCTTGTTTAAAAGCACTTCAGAGAAGGGTCTGACCACTCACTACTATAAATTTCACAATAGTGGGGGTTTGGATTGGGGACTTTTTTAGGTTTGGACATGTCTTTTATACTGATAAAAATTCAAATAGGGGGCCATTGCTAACAAA
>JAODAL010046402.1:0-30956 GCA_025379985.1 Phyllomedusa bahiana | reverse complement strand
TTTTGATTACGTTTTTGATATTCTTGATTTATATTTTTCTTTTTTTATGTTTTTCTATCTTTTTTATCCCTTTGAAAAACTTAAATAAATTACTTTAAAAAAAAAAAAAAAACATTAATAATGATTATTAAAAACTTCTATAATTTTAAAAACACCCTTTTCTATAAAAAAAAACCTGCTTTTTAAAATTCAATAATATAAAAAATGATTTAAAAGGGAAAAAACACATGA
Source organism: Phyllomedusa bahiana (assembly GCA_025379985.1). NCBI lineage: Eukaryota > Metazoa > Chordata > Amphibia > Anura > Hylidae > Phyllomedusa > Phyllomedusa bahiana. Next base: position 30,725 of record JAODAL010046402.1, on the reverse strand, counting down.
AAATGTTTTTATGGGGCCCCCCATTGGGCCCTTTTTGGGAAAAAAGAAAAAATGCTGCCATTATAAACCCCTCTTTTTGGCTTCTAAAAAACCAGTAAAATGTTTCTATTATACCCCCTCAAAATTAGGCTATGTTCAATTATTGGGGACGTAATTTCGCCCCCATTACCCCTTGGGACCGTAAAAGCTTGAGTTATAGGTCCTCTTTAGGATACTCTTTAATACAACTTAACACTTTTTATCTAAGTGAAAAATGTAGGTCATTAGGGGATAAAGTTCAAACAGTTCTTCTAGATCAAAAGACCTTAGGTATATTACTACCCCTACATACATGGGGGAAGTATATTCACTAAGATTCCACCTTTTAAAATACAAAAACCCGTGTTTTTGGGGTGTTAAAATATATATATAAATTTTATAAATATTTAAAAAAATATCATATACCAAACACACACAATATATTGAAAAGGATCCAAAAAAAAGCATGCAAAACGTTTTTTGGGGGTGAGTTGTCAATGTGTTTTTCTTTAGTGAAAAGCGTATCAAAAATTTGTGTGAAAACCCTAACCCGCCACACCGTACCATTTAGCGCAAATAAAAGAACACGCAGCGCCCCCTCTTGGGGACAGCCATAGTCAGTGACCACGGGGTGTGACCCCCAGTGAGCCCCCGGACAGGAAGAGGACGGCCGCAGGGGAGTGCCCGTATGGGGATTGTACTGGGGCGAAGATGCTGGGGTTGTAGTTTCAGCAGAGCCCCCCCAGACAATGTTGGGGCACAGGCATCTTTGTGATGATCACTTCGCCCCCGACAGTCGGGGTCCCTGTACCAGCATGTTTCCCGCTGTCCGCCCTCGCTCAGTATACATTATTCAGGGTCGCCTGTTCTTATAATAATGGCAGGAGGGCAGAAACCAGCATCAGCCAGGGAAGGGTGGGTCTGCACCAGGGGAATCCAGGTTGAGTCCAACTTGCAGATGTATGAGGGGGAAACGGCCTCCGCAATTAAGGACCTTCTCGCCCATCACAAAGATGAATTGGTTTGCCCACCAAAGCCGCCGCCCGCCGTTTCCTCAGTCCGGCATCCAGATGGGGCGCAGGCATCGGGCCTAACCCGGGGCCAAAGAGGGCAAGAGAGAGCGAAAAGAGGAAGGAGAAAGCTGCAAGGTGATAAGGAGGTCTAGTACATATTTCAATAGCGGTACCATCATAATCACACAGCGCTGTACTAAAGACGGCGATCAATAACACCCAGTACAGGAGGGGCGTGGGGGTGTCTTTATATTATATTATTTATATATATATATATATATATATATATAAATGTACAGTACAGGAGGGAGGGGGCGGTGTCTATATATAATGTACAGTCAAGGAGGGGGCAGTGTGTCTATATATAATGTGAACAGTACAGGATGGGGCAGTGTTCTATATATAATGTAAGTCAGGAGGGGGCAGTGTCTATATAATGTACAGTACTGGAAGGGACGCGGCAGTTATATATTTTATTTTATATATGTATATTTATATTATATATTATATGATTATAGTAGATATATATATTAGATAATGTGTACAGTACAGGAGGGGGCAGGAAGTGAGTGTCTATTATATAATGTACAGTACCAGGAGGGGGGCGGTTTTTTTAGGTCTAAATATAATGTACAGTACAGGGATGGGGCAGTTTTGTCTATAAAATGTACAGTACAGATAGGGGGCGGGTTTTGGGGTGTCTATATAATGTACAGTACAGAAGGGGGGCTCGGTTTGGTTATATAATATATAGATATATTATATATATATATATATATATTATGTACAGTACAGGATGGGGAGGCAGAGTGTCTATATATATATATAATATCTAATTGTACAGGAAGGAGGGTCGGCTTTTGGTGGTGGCAGTTGGGGGTTGCTCTATATATATATATATTATATATATATATATATATCTATATATATTTATATATATAGTGTTACAGTACAGGAGGGGGCAGGGTCTATATATAATGTACAGTACAGGAGGGGGCAGTGTCTATATATATAGTTTACAGTCTAAGGCCGTGTTCACACGGCTTATTCCCGACTGATTTGTGCGCCGTATTGAGCTCACAAATCCGCCGTGAATAAGGGGCGGGTACGGGGGGCCGGGGCCCGGGGCGCGGCGGGGGGCGGGGGGCGCCGCTTCCCGGCCCCATAGACAATGCATTTGTTACAGGGCCGGCTGTGTCGCAACGTTAAAATATTCGTGCATGTCACTTTCTCCCCCCGCGGCGGATTCGCCGAGCGGGGAGGAGCGACGGATTCACTGTTCTCAAATCCGCGGCGGCCCTGTACGGCGACCATTACGCGGCTCAGATATAGCCGTTGTTAGACGGTTGATCGAGGCCTAAAAGAAAAACTCGGGCAGAAGTAGGCTCTGAGGTATTAGTGAGTCATGCACTATTGGGCTGGATCATGCGCTTTGGTTTATTTATTAAAATTAATATAAAACATCGCCGGCACTTCAGCAGGGGCCTATGATAACGCGTTTAGGGGGTTATTTTATTGTATATTTTGTATCTATGTGTTTATTAATTTTAAATAAATCAACCTGAACTTGATCCAGCTCCAATAGTGCAGGACTCACTATTACCTCTGAGCGATACTGCCCGTGGTTTTTCTATTTAGGACTGAATTCTATTCACCACGAGGCTTTTCATCCAAACGTTGGGACGTCGGGACTGCGGGAGCTGCCGAGGGGTTAGGAGCTCCAAAACTGGAGCATTTATTGCCGGAGATGGAGAGTTGTGCCTCTGGTTTTTTAACGCACAAACATGAGGATGGTGAGCACATATTGCTATTTATCCATAAACTCCTGTCTAACATTAATTCACAATTGTGCGGGCCCTTCTCTGTTCGTTTTTTTTTTTATCAATCTATCCGTTTACATTATACCAGGAGGGGCGCGGTTGTCTTATTTATATATATATATAATATATATATATATATATATAATGTACTGTACAGGATGGGGCGGTTTGGTTTGTTTTGTGTCTATTATATATATATAGTACAGTACAGGAGGGGCGGGGGTTGGGGTGTTTGTGGGGGGGTGTCTATATATATTATATTATATAATGTACAGTACAGGGAGGGGGCAGAGTCTATATATAATATATATATATATATATATATATTATTAGCGTACAGATACAGCGAGAGGGCAGTGTCTATTTTTATTTATGTACAGTACAGGAGCAGTGTCTACATATATATATAGACAGGGTGGCAGCTGTCTACTATTTTTTATATATATTTTAATGTAAAGTACAGGAGGGGGCGGTTCTTTTGTCTATATATATATATATATATTATATTATATTAAAGTACGGTAAGCTCGAGGGGGGCGGTTTCTTTTATTGGTCTGTCCTTTATAATATATATATATATATATATATTATATTTATATATATTATATATATATATATAATGTCACCAGGAAGGGAGGCAGTGTCCATATATATAATGTACCGTACAGGAGGGGCAGTGTGTGTGTGTATTATATATTATATATTATCTATATATATATATTATATATTATATATATAGTTTACATTATACAGGTGGGGCAGGTATATACGGTACAGGGCGCACTATACAGATAGTTACGGTACTTGTAGCACATGCGCTCACAGGCTCCGCTTACTACAGCTGAGGTGGGGGAGGGTACGTACCCGCCGTGTATGCGCTGTCGGGCCCTATCTGTCGCTGTCGGGGCCCCTCTCACTCTCGGGCCCGGCGGCTCCTCCTTGTCCTCTCAGCTGCTGAACCCGGCGGGAGCCGCCATCTCTAGGCCGGGAACCCCCGCCCACAGCACGACGTCATTACGTCACCATCCGGCAGCCACGCCTAACGCGCCGCCACATTCCTGATTCATCACCTGTCACTCTTCCTGTTGACCCCGCCCAGCTGACTCCGCTCCTCACGTCCCGCCCCTTCCATGACGTCACTGCTCGCTGATGTCTCAGGTGTCTGTCTCCTCGGCTCGCGGTGACGTCACCTGTCAATCAAATACGAGCGGGAAATTCGTGAGGCGACGCTTCACCACGACGACCCGTGAGTGAGGGACGACGACTCTGACAGGAAACCCTTGTATTCCTCTATTTTGGATGCTCTGTCACTATTTTCTGTGTGTTCCCTTCATGGCCGACTCTGTCTCCTTCAGGGTTCGGATCCAATATTTCACCAATGATTTTTTTCACACCGATAATCTGGCGGCCATGTTGGTGCAGCCTTGGCCTGACAGAGGGTTTGTTATTGAGACGTTTTACCTAAAATGTAGGTTTTCATTTAAATCAGTAATATATATATAACGTCATATACCAGGCCTGTGGCTGCACTACTGAGGCAACGCCATCCACATCAATGTCTACATTCTCTCCATATCACTCTATACAGTCTCTGTGCCTGAGATATAAGCGGCAGGGTATAGGGTGAAACTGCACGTACCCTTATTGGTTAAAGACGTGTAATAAATAACCACCGCACTAAACCAGCCGATCTGAGGGCCCGATCTGAGTAATAAATGCCTGCAGGTGACCGGTGTAACTATTCAAAGATACCAAGTGAATATTGACCAGACGTCCACAATCGCCATCGTTCCTATAACAAACCAATCACCGCTTTAGTACAAAAATAACCATAAAAACAGTGAGGCAAAATAGTAAAAGAAACGGGGGGGGGGGGGGGGGGGGGGGGGGCGGGGGGGGGGGGGGGGCAGTGGGGGGGGGGGGGGGGGGGGGGGGGGGGGGGGGGGGGGGGGGGGGGGGACCGCAGGCCTAACCAAAGGTGCTGACCAGAAAATGCCTGACCCAAAGGGCTGACCCGACAATGGTGCCCCGGACAGGTGCGACCGAAGGTGCTGAACCGAAAGTGGCCCGACCCGAAGTGCCCGACCCGAAGGTGCCCTGACCGACAGTGGCTGACCCGAAGGGCTGACCCAAAAGGACTAACGAAAGGCTGACCAAGTCGAACAAAGGTCCTGACCCGAAAAGTGTGGGAAATCAAAAAATGCTGACCCGAAAGGTGGGGGCCTGACCTGAAAGATGCCTGACCCGAAAATGCCTGATCCGACAAGTGGCTGACCCGAACAGGTGGACTGACCCGAAAGGTCCCTGTCCGACAAGTGGGGTGACCCGACAGGTGGCTGACCTGAAAGGTGCCTGACCCCAAAGGTGGCTGACCCGAAAGGTGGCTGACCCGAAAGATGCCTGACCGAAAGGTGCCTGACCCGAAAGGTGCTGACCCGACGGTGCCTGACCGAAAGGTGGCCTGAACCCGAAAGGTGCCCGACCCGAAGGTGCCTGACCCGAAAAGGTGGCTGACCCGACAGGTGACTGACCCGAAAGATGCCTGATCCGACAGGTGGCTGAACCGAAAGGTGGCTGACCCGAAAGGTGCCTGACCCGAAAGGTGCCTGACCCGAAAGGTGCCTGACCCGAAAGATGCCTGACCCCGACAGGTGGCTGACCCGACAGGTGGCTGACCCGACAGGTGGCTGACCCGAAAGATGCCTGACCCGAAAGATGCCTGACCCGACAGGTGGCTGACCCGACAGGTGCCTGACCCGACAGGTGCCTGACCCGAAAGGTGCCTAACCCGACAGGTAGCTGACCCGAAAAGTGGCTGATCCGAAAGGTGCCTGACCCGAAAAGTGGGTTTATCCCGAAAGGTGCCTGACCCGAAAAGTGGCTGATCGGAAAGGTGGCTGACCCGAAACGTGCCGGACCCGATAGGTGGCTGACCCGATATGTGGCTGACCCGAAAGGTGGCTGACCCGAAAGGTGGCTGATCCGAAAGTTGCCTGACCCGAAAGGTGGCTGATCCGAAAGGTGCCTGACCCGAAAAGTGGCTGATCTGAAAGGTGCCTGACCCATCTATTCCACACTAAAGCCGCAATAGTTCTCCTTAGGCTATGTTCACACGGCATAATTGCGGGACGTATTTCGCCCCACAATTCGCCCCACAATTACGCATATACTTCTCTCCCCGCTCGCCGTATTGTGCGAGCAGGGAGTGGAGACAAAATCCATAGATTTCTATGAGAACTGTGGGTTACCGTAATGACTGGGACGTATCTCGCTCCGTATTTCGCACAGTACGGTCCGAAATACGGGGCGAGATACGTCCCATATTAAGCCGTGTGAACATAGCCTAAGGGTTTGTTCACACGGCTGATTTTCACACTGTTTTCAGAGTATTTCCGCTCCCAAAACAGCCTCCAAAACGACCCCAGTTTATTTTCATTGATTCCTATGTAAAGTATTGCTGTAGTTCACACACGACAAGGTTTTTACGCGCTTCTTTGGAAGCTTTTCTGGGCACTGTAAAAGAAGTGTCAGGTCAATTCTTGACGCGTTTTTGGATCGATTTTTCCGCAGTTTTTGACCAGGCGATTAAATATAATTGGTGAAAGCAGTGTTGAAAACCTAGCCCAAAACCCTGTACAAAATAAACAAAGACCGCTGAGAAGCGCCTATAAAACCTCTTCTAAAGAAGCGCGTTTCAGGTTTTAATGCTGTTTTGGGTGCTGAAAAATCAGCGTCCAAATAAGCCGTGTGAGCTTACCCTTAGGGTATGTTCACATGGCGTAACTGCGGCGCGTACAGTACTGCCGCAATATGCCGGGTGTTTTGGGAGTCGCGCTGATCAATGCGTATTCCCAAAGCGCAGGAGGGGGGGGGGGGCGCACCATAGATATGCATTGGTCTCGACGCGTAATCGCTGCAAACAATTAAAATGTCACTTATCTCGCCGCGCGGACAATACGACGCATAATCCATAACTCCCCATGAGAGCTATGGATATCCGTAATTGCGGCGTGCATTTTGCCGCGTATAACGCGCAATACTCGGCAAAATGAGCGCCAAAATAAGCCGTGTGAGCATACACTTACTCTAGTAAACTAACTAGCGTGCGCTCTGGCCGGCAGCGCTCGCTTTTCTGACTGGTAGAGCTGACGTCGCCCTCACTACAAAGTCTACAGACAATCAAACTACTGGGAATAGACGTATTCCTTGGTCAGAGGTAAGTTGGATCACATAGACTGCTTGGAGGGCCATCAGTCCAACAGAATAAAGATAGGAGAGATGATGTGCATCCAGATGTGTAGAAAAGAAAAATCCAATCTATGTACTACCAAATTATTCTACTAACGCTTAAGGCTTTATTTTTATGTCATTTTTTATATTGTAAGATTAATATCAGGAAAAAAGTTTTAAAAAGTTTTAAAAAATAAACCGAAAAGTAAATTTTTCACATTTTCTTATTCATTTATTTCTTTCAAAGGCAAAGAAGGCGCGAAAATAAGTTCTGCAATCGGGTCACTCTTCCGCCACAGGCGTTTAAATATGGGGGGTAGGAAGTTTTTGGTTTTGTATTCGGACCCTGGAGGCAGATTCAGCGCTGAATTTGTCTCAGAATCAGCATCTAAACCGACAGTCAACCGACCTCCATTGTCCCCTATGTAACATGAGTGTTGATATTCAGATGACGATGACGTTGATTTTACTTATTTTCCGCACCAATGGACTTGTCAGTTCTTTCAGACATTGTGGGCGACATCCGAAAATTGGCGTCACCGCGGCAGATTTTAGGTGCATTTAATCAGTGTAAAGTGCGCCTGAAAGTACGATCCTAAGAATAATGTGCGACTGCCCGATACCTTGCCAAAGTTAAAACGGGAATGACGCTAAAAAGCGCCTTGCACAATTGTGTTGCATAGCGTATCATTGAGAGTGTATGTAATGCGCCTATTGAGGCGCATTACATAATGGAGGCGCATAACGTATCATTGCTACTATATGTAATGCGCCTTTTTTGGTATGTGTCGTGCCCGGCATATAATGCGCCTAATTTTGGTATATTACAGTTCATGTACATAAAGGATATGGCGTCGAGAGTATTTTTGGCGCAAAATATACCAGAAAAATGGTGCTTGCGTATTGGGACATGTCACCCTTTATGTGCCGCCCATAATTGGAGGCAGAAGATCTGCCTCAGACATTCAGCGTTGTTTTCCTCATTTACAAGTGCAGAATTTCGGATGAGGAACTGACGCTGATTCAGCGCTGACAATTTCAGTGCCGAAAAATGCCAGGTTGGTGGGCGTGGGGTTAAAAGTCGAGGTTCGGACTTTTTTTTAATTTTATTTTATTTGCAATAATCTCTTTTTTTTAGATTATTTTACATAATGTGCCCCCCCCCTCCCACCAAGACCATAAAAAAGATCTCTGGAGGTATTTTATGTTCTGTTGATTTTCCCTGTAGCTGATATATTAGCCCCAGTTACATTGGAAATAACCCCTTGTATCTACTACAGAGCAGATCTGTATCTGATAAGACCCAGCCGCTCCTGCATTTACCGAGCCCTGGAGATAATGTGAGTGCTGGCAGCAGGAAGCCAATAGGCCTCCTGCCCATCTTCATATACAACGCTCATTGAGCTCTGTAGATACAGCGATGGGGAAGGCAAGGACAGTAATAATCCATCCCTGCCCTCTCCCTGGAGAGCCCGGCTGCTACTTACAGCTGTCTCTCCCCTCCCGCAGCTGCACAAGTAATGCACAGTTCTTAAGAAGCCATATGGATTTAGATACCGGTGACCCAGATCTATATATTTAATGGTTGATCGGCATCAGTACACACCCTATCCACCCCCCACCTCGCCCTGTCCGCTTGTAGACGGCAGATAACCAATATAATTTTGCTTCTCCAGGAAGAGTGTATAGAAGTTAGAATTGTGAAGATGGTGGATGAACTCAGCACCGAGAACCTTCCTTATATCATGTAAGTGGGAGCGAGACGCAGCGGGGAGATGAGCACAAGGGTAACAGACAAATATACTACGAGGGAGGAGGCGCAGCGAGGAGATGAGCACAGGGTAACTAGAACAATATACTAGGAGGGAGGAAGGCGCAGCTGATGAGCCAAGAGCGACGGGCTACACTAGACAAAGTATACTCTAGATGGAGGGAGGCGCAGCTAGATGAGGACGAGGCGCTAAGGGGTAAACGACAAATATACTCCAGAAGGAGGAGCGCAGCGTGATGAGATACGAGCGCTAAGGGTAACATGACAAATTAGACTACAGAAGGAGGAGGGCGCCAGGCGATGAGGACGAGCGCAAGGGTATAGAAATATACTCATCAGAAGGAGGAGGCGCAGCGATGAGACGAGCCCAAGGGTAACAGACAAATATACTCCAGAAGGAGGAGGCGCAGCGATGAGACGAGCGCAAGGGTAACAGACAAATATACTCAAGAAGGAAGAGTGACGCAGCGATGAGACGGAGCCCAGGGTAACCAGACAATTATACTCAGAATGGAGGAGGCGCAGCGATGAGACGATGCGCAAGGGTAACAGACAAATATACTCCAGAAGAGGAGGGCGCGATGAGACGAGCGCGAAGGGGGTAACAGACAATATTTCCAGAAGGAAGAGGCGCAGCGATGAGACGAGCGCAAGGGTATCAGACAAAATCATAATACAGAAGGATGGGGCGCAGCAGATGAGACGACGCGCACTCAAGGGTAACAGACAATTATATCCAGAAGGGTTGGAGGCGCAGCGATGAGACGAGCGCAAGGGTATCAGACAAATATACTCCAGAAGGAGGAGGCGCAGCGATGAGACGAGCGCAAGGGTAACAGACAAATATACTCCAGAAGGAGGAGGCGCAGCGATGAGACGAGCGCAAGGGTATCAGACAAATATACTCCAGAAGGAGGAGGCGCAGCGATGAGACGAGCGCAAGGGTAACAGACAAATATACTCCAGAAGGAGGAGGCGCAGCGATGAGACGAGCCCAAGGGTAACAGACAAATATACTCCAGAAGGAGGAGGCGCAGCAATGAGACGAGCCAGGGTAACCAGAAAAATATTGTACTCCAGAAGGTGGAGGCGCAGCGATGAGACGAGCGCAAGGGTAACAGACAAATATACTCCAGAAGGAAGAGGCGCAGCGATGAGACGAGCGCAAGGGTATCAGACAAATATACTCCAGAAGGAGGAGGCGCAGCAATGAGACGAGCGCAAGGGTAACAGACAAATATACTCCAGAAGGAGGAGGCACAGAGCCTCATTTGTATGTGTCACAGTATTAGGCCTTGTCCCCACGGCACGGGTTTGCTAGCCTGGTTTTTCGCTGGTCAGGTCGAAAAAACATTGATCATGATTCATTCTTCGATCCGGTTTTCGGACGCAATGATGAACATGTCTATGTGAAGGGGGAGGATCTTTTCTCTGTCTAATCGCGGAGAAAAAGCTGTCAGCCCTGCGCGGCCGTGTCGCACAGCCCGAAAAAACAGTACAAAATTCGAGGCTCGGAATAAACTGACCATTTTTTGTCCTGTGCCATGAGGACGCGGCCTTAGGGTATGTTTACATGGGCTAAATTCGGCGCGCATTTCACTGTGTATTTGCGCTCTAATATGAATTTGCGCTCTAATATTTGCACTCTATTACGCCTCCACTCCCCCCTTGTACAATACGGTTGTATTGTACGCACGAGGAGATAAGTGACATGTCAGTTACTTGCAACGAATATGCGCCACGAGTAATGACTGTCTATGGGACCAGCGGGCTGCGGGAGTACGTGCGTATTAACGCGACTCCCAAATCACCCGGCGTAATTGCGTCCGTACTGTACGCGGCGCAATTACACTGTGTGAACAAAGCCTTACACTCCTCAGCATTGTCACTGCAACACCAAGAAGGAAAAGTCTTGGAATGATGGAAATCACAGGTGGGATAGATATGCTAATGATATGCAAATGATAACAAATTAAATAACAAAATATTCCAAGCATCTTGGTTTCTTCAGTCTGAAGTATGAGCACAGGAATCTCTGCACTTCCCCGCCTGCTATCAGTGCGGTTATTCATGGTGTCCGGGGAATGTTCTGCAGCTGAATGCACTTGTATTGGCAGCTGGTGACTTGTGAGCAGTCGCTGACCGGTGACGTCACAGGTCTGCCCGTGGTGTTACTCATGACAGGAATTCTCCGGCTATTTCATCCTCTCGGGTTTACTAGATCAGACGAGGCTGTTCCCAGGTAACAGCCTCAAACACCTCTCTGGACGGCTGACAGCTGACCATGCGGCACGTGTGTGCTCGATAAGTGGGAATGGTTGATTGCTATCCCTCTATCTGCTTTCACGCGCAGCTGTCAGCTGTGTTTTTGCTGCGTTTTTTGTGCCAAAATGTACAGCATTGATTACTGCACAAAAAACACATCCAAAACGCACCAAAAAACGCAAAATGTGAAAGCGCCCTAAAGCAGAATCTCACTTAGTAGCTGGTTTCTACTAGAAGATGAGAGATTGTGTCTTATGAGCCTGTTAATCCTGTTTTGGTTAGTTACCTGTTCTCAGTTTTTAGAGCCCTGTTTGTCTCAGTTCTCGGTTGCTTCTCTTTTGCCTGGTTTTCCCTTGTAGGTTTCTTTTTCCCCAGTTCTTTTGTGGTTTTGATTTATTTTTGGGTTTGGGGTTGCTAGTGAAAAACATTGGAGGATATTTTCCGGGGTAGGTAGAGCTAAGGGTTTTCTGGTGTTGGGTTGGCATGTGAAAAACTTGGTAGGGATATTGTCCGGGGTAGGAAGGCAAGGGGGGGGGTGAGTTAGCATAGTGAGAGACATTGGTAGGGATATTGTCCGGGGTAGGATAGGGCTAAGGGTGTCTGGTGTTAGGGTTGGCAGAGTGAGAAACATTGGTAGGGATATTGTCCGGGGTAGGGTAGGGCCAAGGGTTGGTTTGGGTTAAGTAGGGGCTTGGTAGGGATATTGTCCGGGGTAGGGTAGGGCCAAGGGTTCTGGGTTAGGGTTGTAAGCGAAAGACATTGGTGGGATATTGGGGCCGGGGGAGGGTGGGCTAAGGGGGTTGGTGTTGGGTTGGGCATAGGGGAGACATTTTAGGGATTTGTCCGGGATGGATAGGCCAAGGGTCTGGGGATAGAGTTGGCATAGTGAGAGAGATTGGTCGGGATATTGTCCGGGGTAGGTTTTGGGCAAGGGTCTGGGGATAGAGTTGGCATAGTGAGAGACATTGGTAGGGATATTGTCCGGGGTAGGATAGGACCAAGGGTCTGGGGATAGAGTTGGCATAGCGAGAGACATTGGTAGGGATATTGTCCGGGGTAGGATAGGGCCAAGGGTCTGGTGTTAGGGTTAGCATAGTGAGAGACATTGGTAGGGATATTGTCCGGGGTAGGATAGGGCTAAGGGTGTCTGGTGTTAGGGTTGGCATAGTGAGAGACATTGGTAGGGATATTGTCCGGGGTAGGATAGGGCTAAGGCAATGTTCACACAGCTTATTGCCGGCGTAATTGCGCGGCGGGTTTTCGCCCCGCATTTACGCCGGCTGCGGTGCAGCGGGGGCGGGGGGGGGGGCCGGCAGCTCGCCGGCCCGGCCCATAGACACACATTATTCACAGCGCGTCGGCGTAAAATAATGTTGCATGTCACTTTCTCCCCCGCGGCGGATTCGCCGAGCGGGGGAAGAGAAGGACTCCATAGTTCTCTATGAGAACGTGGATTTCAGTAGTTACTGGGACGGATTGGAGCCGCTTTGCAGAGCAAATTCGGCGCGCAGTATGGCTCCAATCCGTCCCAGAAATAGCCGTGTGAACAAGGTAAGGGTCTGGTGTTAGGGTCAGTATAGCGAGAAGCCTTGGTTGGGATATTGTCAGCGGTGAGATAGCTCAGGGGTCTTGGTGTTAGGGTCAGTGTAGTGAGACGCCTTGGTTGGATATTTGTCAGGGTGAGATAGCTCCGGGGTCTGGTGTAGGTTAGTGTAAGCGCGGAAGCTTTGGTTGGGATCTTGTCAGTGATCAGCTCCAGGGGTTGGTTGGTCAGGTCAGTATAGCGAGAAGCCTTGGTTGGGTAGGATTATGTCAGCGGTGGAGATAGCTCCAGGGGTTCTGGTGTTAGGGTCAGTGTAGTGAGAATATTGGTTGGGATACTTGTCAGTGATAGCTCCAGGGTTGTGTTCAGGGTCAGTTGTGTAGGAGAGCTTGGTTGGATATTGTCAGCGGTGAGATAGCTCCAGGGGTCTGGTGTTAGGGTCAGTATAGCGAGAAGCCTTGGTTGGGATATTGTCAGCGGTGAGATAGCTCCAGGGGTCTGGTGTTAGGGTCAGTGTAGCGAGAAGCCTTGGTTGGGATATTGTCAGCGGTGAGATAGCTCCAGGGGTCTGGTGTTAGGGTCAGTGTAGAGAGAAGCCTTGGTTGGGATATTGTCAGTGATATCTCAAGGGGTTGGTGTGTGGTCAGTGGTATGAGAAGCCTTGGTTTGGTATTGTCAGTGGATAGCTCAGGGGTCTGGTGTCAGGGTCTGTGTATTGAGAAGCTTGGTTGGATATGGTAGTGGTAGCTCCTGGGGTCTGGTGATCAGGGTCAGTGTAGTGAGAAAGCCTTGGTGGGGAATTGTCAGTGGTAGCTCCAGTGGTTGGTGTTAGGGTCAGTGTAGTGAGAAGCCTTGGTTGGGATATTGTCAGTGATAGCTCCAGGGGTCTGGTGTCAGGGTCAGTGTAGCGAGAAGCCTTGGTTGGGATATTGTCAGCGGTGAGATAGCTCCAGGGGTCTGGTGTAAGGGTCAGTATAGCGAGAAGCCTTGGTTGGGATATTGTCAGCGGTGAGATAGCTCCAGGGGTCTGGTGTTAGGGTCAGTGTAGTGAGAAGCCTTGGTTGGGATATTGTCAGTGGTGAGATAGCTCCAGGGGTCTGGTGTTAGGGTAGTGTTAGTGAGAAAGCCGGGTTTGGGTATTGTCAGTGATTAGCTCCAGGGGGTCTGGTGGTAGGGTCAGTCGTAGTGAGAAAGGCCTTTTTGGTTGGGATATTCGTCAGCTGTAGCTCAGGGGTCTGGTGTCAGGGTCAGTTTGAGCGAGAAGCCCTTGGTTGGGATATTGTCAGAGATAGCTCCCAGGGGTCTAGGGTTAGGGTCAGTGTTGTGAGAGCCTGGTTTGGGATATTGTTCAGTGGTAGCTCCCACGGGGTCTGGTGTCAGGGTCAAGTGTACGTGAGAAAAGAAGGCAATTGGTTGGGATATTGCAGTGGTTGCTCCAGTGGGGTTGGTGTTGGGGTCACAGTGGTAGTGAGAAGCCTTGGTTGAGATATGTCAGCGTGTGAGATAGGCTCAGGGTCTGGGTTAGGGTCAGTGTGGTGAGAAGCCTTGGTTGGGATATTGTCAGTGGTGAGATAGCTCCAGGGGTCTGGTGTTAGGGTCAGTGTAGCGAGAAGCCTTGGTTGGGATATTGTCAGCGGTGAGATAGCTCCAGGGGTCTGGTGTTAGGGTCAGTGTAGTGAGAAGCCTTGGTTGGGATATTGTCAGTGATAGCTCCAGGGGTCTGGTGTTAGGGTCAGTGTAGTGAGAAGCCTTGGTTGGGATATTGTCAGTGATAGCTCCAGGGGTCTGGTGTTAGGGTCAGCGTTTGGAACAGGTTAGGGAAAGTTAGTTGTCGGGCTCTGGAGTTTTTGGGGGTCTTGCTTCTCCTGTTATCTTTCCTCCTCCGCCCCATGCCTTGTCATTGTCCCTACATTTATTTTGTGATTCCCGCTTCGTATTCCTCTCTTGTTTGCAGGTTGGCTTTATTTCTGGTGTAAGTTTTGTTGCTGTCCAGGCCATCCAGCGTTGTTGAAGATAGGATACAAGTCCGGATAGGCTGCAGGCCGTGGTTGCATGTTTAGGCCACAGAGGCTGCTCACAGCAGCAACATGCGGCCCGGCATTGTCCTGTTGGAAACGGCTCTCCGGACACTTTGGAGAGAGTCTGCGCCCCTGGTTCCCCTGGCTCAGTGTACCCGAGATGAAGACTGGAGAAGTCTGGCTACGAGACGTTACACGCCAGGAGCAGTGGGACTTGCCCTTGAGACGGCCTCTCCATGGGGTTGTCCGTGTCTGGTTATCAATGCGCATGCCGTAAAAGCAGGACTCATCGCTGAAGAGGACAGACCTCCAGTCCAGCCTCCGTGGTCATCTGTGCACCATGATGGACGCGGTGCTGTGAGGTCAGTGGGACTCCTGCACCTGGACGTCTGGCTCGTGGCTCAGTGTCCTGTAGACGCCTCTGATGGATTTGCCGCCCAAGGCTTGGGATGTGATGTCCAATCTCGCAGCACAGGACGGGTCACTACGCGCCATTCTTCCAATCAGGGGTTCTCCTTCGTACCCCCTGTGTCATTTCAGTTCTTCTTTAGTCTCCCAACCATCAGCGCTGACGTCTCGGCGAGCAGCGATCTGCCGGAGCCATAAACCAAGGTCTCTGAGGTCACGGATTCTGTCCCTCTCAGTTCATGAGCATTGACCATATGGAGGTGTTGTTTGGCTTCTTTGCTTTTAATCGGACCCTTATGGCCCTTTTGCCATTGACTGAAGCTGAGGGGTGGAACGTGTCATCATTTGCAGGTCTTATATTCTCGATGTTCATCAATCACCGGCTCGTCCTTTTTGGTGTTGCGGAGTCACTGTTGAGGAGCAGGGGCGATGCTACTGATTATCAGACGACGTGTAGCAGGACTGATGCCTCCTATCGCCAGATACTGTCATGTGCTGCTTTATCTTCAGAAACACCAAGGGACACTTCTGCGCTTAGCTTCAGCACCTAAATCCTCACCAGTCAAAACCTCTGTAACCAAAGAGGCGCGGAGAGAGGTGTGGGTGTCATCTGATAGCCTCTTCCTTCTTTGGTATTGGGTGCACCTCTGTCACTGAGGCCGTGAGCAATCACCGCCACTGTCTGGAGAATGAAGGGGCTGCCCATTCTTTTTTTTTTTTTTTTTTTTAAACATAATTTTTATTCAAAGTTTAAAACATATAAACAGAGTTGAATCGGGCACAAGAGAAACAAGGTAGTGTCAGCTTACAACAAACAAAACATACAAAATATATATGTGTCATCATAGGAGGGGCTGCCCATTCTTAAAGAGGAAGACTGAGCTCTCATTCACATGTATGAAACGGTTTGGGTCTAAAAATCAATTTTTTCCCCATAGAAACCTATGGGGAAAAAAGTGAGTTTTAGACCAAAACCGTTTCATACATGTTGCCCCTAGATGTGCAATGCCTCATAAAATCAGTGAGGCGCAGCCCCTTCATCAAAGTGATAGGGGTGGTCTCAGTTCATGTACCCAGGTCCCAAAAGTTAAAGGGTTTGTCTCATTTTAGACATTGATGGCATATTGCTAGCATATGCCGTTAGTGTCAGTTGCAGGGGCATAGCTATAGCGGGTACAGAGGTAGCAGTCGCTACCGGGCCCTGCAGCCTGAGGGGGCCCAAAAGCCCTCCTGCCACATAAGGAGACACCAGTATTATAATTAGCACATAATAGTTGGGGGGCCCAATTAACTTTTTGCATTGGGCCCAAGAGCTTCAAGTTACGCCTCTGGTCAGATGGGTGCGTGTCCCAACTCTAAACACGCCCTGAAATCTCTCCCGAGATGTGGCTGGGACTCTCCTGTTGAAATAAGTGGGAGGACCTATGATGGCCTGTCCTAGCAGTATGCCATCAGTGTCTGAAATAGGATAACTTCTTTAAAGGGATGTTCCCATAAAGCAAAGTCTATTGCACAGGTCAGCTCTCAGCTAGCCTGTGGCCAAGCTCATCATACACTTCAATGGGAGCTCCCTAATATAGCTGAGCGCACACACACTCAGCTATATTCGGATTTCCCATAGAAGTGAAGGAAGACGACAGCCACAAGCGTTGCCCTCCTCATTCTCATGCATGGTTGGTTCGCAGCAAGCTGAGACAAAACCTGTGCAGTAGACTTCACTTCCTAGGAACACCCCTTTAAGTGTATATACCTTGTGAGGCACTATGACAGCATATATACTAATCACCTCAGAGAGGCCATTGTGATAACCACCCATTAACTGAGCACTGCCATCATTTTCTGCTGACACAGACGATCTCGGACTGTCACACGTCATCTCCCTGAGCCCGTCCTCCCTCACTCGCCACTAACCAACCCAGAGAAGCGTTATGTCCTGAGTTTTGGGATCGTCTGATGAGACAACCAAGGTAAGTGACTGCTGCTCCACTTACTAAAGTATCATCTACTCATCCATTTTTACCCCCTCATTCACTCTCTTACCTTCTTATTTTCTGGCCATTTCTTGTAAAATAACATTTTCCTTTTCTTTGTAGTGTCTATAACACCGGAGTCCCTGGATCGGTAAGTGTAGACACTCCTGAACAGATTAAATGGGTGCTCCCACCCTGCACTTATCCATAGGCTATGCCTTCAAGTATGATAGATGGTACCCATGCCTATTTTGGGAATGGGCCCCCCATAGGTTTCGGCTCAGAATAGAGATCTGGTCAGGCTTGCACATTGTCCATTGTCTTCTATGGGAGTTCTGAGTATGGCCGAACTCCGCGCTCCCCTGTACTGGGAACTCCCATAGAACAGAATGGAGAACACTGCGCTCCCCTGTACTGGGAACTCCCACAGAAGAGAATGGAGAACACAGCGCTCCCCCGTACTGGGAACTCCCACAGAAGAGAATGGAGAACACAGCGCTCCCCCGTACTGGGAACTCCCACAGAACAGAATGGAGAACACAGCACTCCCCCGTACTGGGAACTCCCATAGAACAGAATGGAGAACAGCACTCCCTGTACTGGGAATCTCTTATGGGAGAATGAAGACACAGCGCTTCCTGTACTGGGAACCCCCAATAGAACAGAATGGAGAACCAGCCACTTTCCCTGTACTGGGAACTCTTATATAGGAGAATGAAGAACACAGCGCTCCCCTGTACTGGGAACTCCCATAGAACAGAATGGAGAACAGCACTCCCCTGTACTGGGAACTCCCATAGAGGAGAATGGAAAACACAGCGCTCTCCTGTACTAGGAACTCACATAGAACAGAATGGAGAACCTGCCCCTGTACTGAGAACTCCATAGAAATAATGGAGAACACAGCGCTCCCTGTACTGGGAACTCCATAGAAAAGAATGGGAACACGCACTCCCCTGTACTGGGAACTCCCATAGACAGAATGGAAACACAGCGCTTCCTGTACTGGAACTCCATAGAAGAATGGAGAATACAGTGCTCCCCTGTACTGGGAACTCCCATAGAACAGAATGGAGAACACAGTGTTCATCTGTACTGAGAACTCCCATAGAGAAGAATGGAGAACACAGTGCTCCCTGTACTGGGAACTCCCATAGAACAGAATGGAGAACACAGCACTCCCCTGTACTGGGAACTCCCTCAGAACAGAATGGAGAACACAGTGTTCATCTGTACTGGGAACTCCCATAGAGAAGAATGGAGAACACAGTGCTCCCCTGTACTGGGAACTCCCATAGAACAGAATGGAGAACACAGGCCTCCCCTGTACTGAGAACTCCCATAGAGGAGAATGGAGACACAGCGCTCCCCTGTACTGGGAACTCCATAGAGGACAATGGAGAACACAGCGCTACTCTGTACTGGGAACTCCCATAGAACAGAATGGAGAACACAGCGCTCCCTTGTACTGGGAACTCCCATAGAGGAGAATGGAGAACACAGCGCTCCCTTGTACTGGGAACTCCCATAGACCAGAATGGAGAACACAGCGCTCCCTGTACTGGGAACTCCATAGAACAGAATGGAGAACACAGCGCTCCCCTGTATTGGGAACTCCATAGAAGAGAATGGAGAACACAGCGCTCCCCTGTACTGGGAACTCCCATAGAGGAGATGGAGAACACAGCTCTCCCTGTACTGGGAACTCCCTAGAACAGAATGGAAAAACACAGCGCTCCCTTGTACTGGGAACTCCATAGAGGAGAATGGAGAACACAGCGCTCCCCTGTACTGGGAACTCCCATAGAAAAGAATGGAGAACACAGAGCTCCCCTGTACTGGTAAAACACATAGAGCATAATGGAGAACACAGTGCTCCCGTACTGGGAACTCCCATAGAGGAGAATGAAGAACACAGCCTCCCCTGTACTGGGAACTCCATAGAGGAGAATGGAGAACAGCGCTCCCCTGTACTGGGAACTTCCATAGAACAGAATGGAGGAAAAAAAGCAAACTTGTGCATATATTCCTAATGGCGGCTAATAGTTGTCTGCTTAGGGAATGGCTGGCAGCAAAAACTCCATCAATGAAGATGGTGGTACAGATGGTTAGGGAACATATGGAGATGGATAAACTCGCAATAATTTATAATAAGGAAGCACAGACAGGGACGTTTTTTGAAGTGTGGGAACAATTTATTACGATATTCATGACGGATATGGAAAGCCAATCTTTTATGCAAACATTCTCTGGAACCACATGGTACCTGAAGCACCAGATGGCGGGGTCCCTGGGTAGGCTTCAGATCAATTAGATAGCAGATAGATGTAGGTAGTGGAGGGGAGGGGATATTAGGCTTTTCTCCTCCTAACGTACCTACTAGAATGTGTGCCTCCACCTTTGTGTTTGCATGTCTTAATTTTACTTTTGCTCCGATATGTTATGTTTTATGTTTTATTATGTCTTGTTTATAGAAGTCATTAATACCTGTATATGGAGTTCGGGACAACTATACCGTTTGAATTACATGTCAATATAGGATGCTTAGCGAACTGGTGTCTATTGTTTGCTGTATGTACAATCCTGAAATGATATGTTATTTTGAAAAATTTATAAAATAATAAAAATTTTCATGATAAAAAAAAAAAGAACAGAATGGAGAACACAGTGCTCCCCTGTACTGGGAACTCCCATAGAACAGAATGGAGAATTCTGAGCATTCTGGCAAATGTGTTCATGAATGATGCTCGTCTTGGTGACCTGTGCTGTACAGCAAAAGTTTAATTACACCGCCATGTAAAGGCATGAGAATGAGAAAGTACAACCTCTCTGAACTGGAACAAAGAAACCCTCATAACCTTAGTAGGTCTAATAATGAGGTAACTCCAACCTCAGATGAATGACAATAGCAGTGTGTCAAAAAGTATGTACACCCTTCCTGCTTCCATAGAAACAATGCAGCCAAGTATCCGTCAGATTATTCTCATCAGATGCCCTGGAGTCATTGATCAGCACCAAGAGCCACATGTATGAACCTGTTTAGGTCTAAAACTCATATTAACCTATGGCCAAAAGAGTGATTTTTAGACCTAAAAAACAGGTTCATACATGTGGCCCCAAGTCTTTGCACCTCTATAAGGCTGCATTCACACATTGCATTCTTTTTTTTTTTTTTTTTTTTTAAACAGCATAAAAATGCAAGTAATAAAAATACCGCCTGCGTTTTTGAGGGTTTTCTTTTAATGCATGACCTTTTGTCACTAGCTCTAATTTTCACGGGTAAAACTGGGGTCAATTAGAAAACGCATGCATAGTGCTTGGATATATAAGAAATGCAACTAATACACAAAGAGCCAGATCTATGAGATCAACATCCGACAAAAATTTTTTATTGTCCCTGTCCGACATATGTATTAAAGGGGTTGTCTCACTACAAGGATTACTTTTTATGTTAAAGAACTTGCAAAAACAAGTCACTTTGCAATATGTGTCCATTAACAGTATTCTACCTATTCTGAGATATCCCCTCTTGTATGGGCTGCATCAGCTCCTCAGGTCGCTATAGCTACAGACCTGTTCCATCTCTCCTGATAGGCTGCCAGCACTGGTAGCTATAGCTACAGACCTGGCTTTTACTGCAGTCTAATGGAAGCCAGTAAACATGCCCCTGAATTCAAAATGAAACCCAGACAACAGGACTGAAGTGAGATGAATCCATGTAGTGAGAAAACCCTTTTAAAGATTTGCACCAAAAACGGGCGCACAGTCTGAATTCTTAGGGGGCGTCCAAAAGATTAGACACATTTATGAATGTTGCGCGACAGACGGTGCCACAAAAATAGTGCACTCATCTGCGCCATCTTCAAATTGGCGAGGCTGAGCCGAAATTTGTCTCAGACACTTTTCATATAAACAGACCGGTATGGCTGCCATATTATCCACCTACAGGGCTGTGGAGTCGAAAGCCACCGCACCCTGGTATCAGGGAGTCACACCTTATCAGTCATTGTCTGCCATCTCTCCAAACACAGATGCTCATTGCGCAAGTGAAACTACTCCAGCAGAGGTTCCTACCTATAGCACTAGATCTGATGCAGGCGCTATTTGTCCGTGTGAATTTATTGTTTTTTTTTTGTCTTTAAGATCTCCGGTTATCAAACATGGAGAGCAGATGGTAAGTGGGACAGCGTGCCAGCACCGACCCTGGAGCCCCTGCCGCCCCCATCAGAAGTGTTCAGAGGGAAGAAAAGGAAGAAGTCTCACGCGGAGAGGAGCGTGATATCTGTGGAGAACCATATCCAGGAGCTGCGGAGGAAGCAGAGCAGCATCGATCAGTCAGTTGTACAACGTGTAGTGATAGAATATTCTGCTCCTAAATGTTCTGCTGTATATTCTGTATACCATGTATATACTCATTGGGAACACTCACAAAGCCAAACACCTTCTGTTACACTAATGTGTGTGTTCACACGGCGTACTTGTGGGGCGTAATTCGGCATGTAATTCTGTCATAACCCGAATTACACCCCGCAAATACAGTAATTGATAGCGCTCATTGAGAAATATGATTACCTGCAGTCACTTACACACCGGGGAAAGTGAAAGTCAATGGGTTCTGGCTGTCAGTGCTTTAGAAGTAAGCACAGGTCAGCGTGTACTTCTAAAACAACCGGCATATTGCGGCGCGTACCATAAGCGGCGCAATATGCCGTGTGAACATACTGTAAGGATATGTTCACACGGGCAAATTTCGGTGCGCATTTCCCCGCTCGTACTATACGATCGTATTGTACGCGCGGGGAGATAAGTGACATGTCAATTACTTACGGCGAATACACGCCACGATTAATGACTTTCACTGAGGCCAGTGGGCTGACGCCCTTCCCACCCCCCGCGCGGCGCAGGAGTACACGCGTGTTAGCGCGACTCCCAAATCACCCGGCGTAATTGCGGCCGTACTACGCAATTACGCCATGTGAACATAGCCTAAAGGTGACATGTCCTATTAGGGCTACGCCATCTTTGGGGTGTATATTGCACCAACAAACTGTTGCCGCCCTATTCTTTACCTACCTGAATTGTCATACACCAAAACGAAGTGCATTATACGCCGGGCGCAACACATTTTAATGAGCCTAAAGTAGGTGCATCAAATAGGCTACCAATGATACGCTATGCGCCTACATTATTCTATGCGCCTAGATTAGACGCATCAAATTTTACAATGTAAGGTAGACCAGACGCCAGATTTTTGACCGTTTAATTAATTCAGACGCACTATACACTCATTGAATGCGCTTTAAAGCTGGCGTGGCGGCTCCTCTTGTCTGACATGTTGCCCCAAGGGTATGTTCACACGGCGCATTTCGCCACTTATTTGCGCTTTAATACGGGCAAAATGCACACCGCAATTACGGTAATTCATAATTCTCATAGAGAGCTATGAATTACGCGTCGTCTTCCCCGGCGTACAATACAATCGTGACAGGTCACTTCTTCGCGGCCGCTGATAATGGAAGTAGAGGGGTCCAGCCACCTCTCCCAACACCCGTCCTCGGTGATCAGCACGTGACTTCCAAAACACACGGTGTACTGCGGCGCGTACAGTACACACCCCAGTATGCTGTGTGAGCATACCCTAAGTGTTTCTGCCCGGCCTGTAGGCCCCCCCACCAGACAGAGGAGCTGACACTCTTTCTGTAGCTAAGCTGAATGCATTTTACCATACATTATCCAGCAAATCATTCCATGGATCGCGGCTCCTGCAGGGTCATTGCTCTTCCCGAGCGCTTTACAGCAGATCGATGTAAAGAGCGGCCTCATCCCCCCTTGAATGTTGTAGAGGCTCTGCCGACGCAGCATTTCCTGTGACTTATTACATGCACCATCCCAGAGTCAGGACTACATCACAGTCTTCATCCCACTGCTCATTATAGCAGTACATTACCTCCTGATAGATTATGGCTGCCCAACCCCCATCCGTGGATTCTTAACATGGCGTTAGAGGTAACCTGTGAGCTTTATGGCCTCCGGGGTTCACAGGTTCAGCTTTTGAGATTCAGTTTTTGAAGCCAAAACCAAGAACAGATTTAAAGCAAGGATGAGTCTTAGACCTTCTCTAACCCCTTCCAGCAAAAGGTTGTTCGGTTCCATCCAAACTGCGCGTGTGGAGCTGGCTCACGCGCGGACCCCCCTCTATACGTTCTGTTCGATACAGCTGCCATATGCAACTCACAGCCAGGATCAGAGTCAGCTCCGATCTCGGCCCATAAAGGGATTTTCGCACTGCAATGGTTAACATTTAACAAATAGGGAAAGGTAAATGAAGACTGTTACCAAATACATTGTTGTTTTCATTTTGCTTTGGTCAGGAGACAAATAAGATTTGATCTCGATTTAGGGTATGTTCACATGGCTTATTTTGGTGCTTATTGCACGTTATACGTGACGAAATACGCGCCACAATTACGGTAATCCATAGCTCCCATAGAGAGCTATGGGTTACGCATCGTCCCCCCACGTGTACAATACGACCGTATTGTACGCCAGGAGAGAAAAGTGACATTTCAGTTGTTAGCAGCGAATACACGCCACTAACAATGAATGTCTATGGGGCCGGCGCTCGGCCGACCCCCCCCGTGCTTTGGAAAGATGTGCTGATCAGCACGTCACTCCAAAACACCCAGCGTATTGCGGCGCGTAATATACGCTCTACAATAAGCCGTGTGAACATACCCTTAAAGTACACAAGGTTCTCTTGGTTAGCGACCACTTCTCTCTCTTCAGTCTCTTATCTGATTGATCCAAGCTGCAGTCAGTCACTCCGAACATGGTGAGTCACTCCCTGCAGAGTCTTATCTCTAGCAATGGAGTTTAACTAAATGACGAGGTTTCACCCTTCAGAGCTCTGAAGCCTTGTGTACTACACTTTATAAATCTCTCGCAGTCATGTCAGTGTAACAGGAATAGCTAGGCATATATCAATCACTGCTATAGACCCGCCCACAGCTTGATTAGGCAGTGTGAGTATAAAGCTGGCTGTGGCTCTGTGAAACTTCATGGTGAGAAAACCCCTTTAACCATCCTTCGGCATCTAAATGATTAGTATATGGGGCTGCATCTGTTTCGGCCCCCTCATGATGTGATTGTAGGGTGCCCTTCGGTTGCCATGGCAACCAGAGGCCTTCATAGCTGCCATGTTAGTTTTCCTATTACACTCTACCATAGGCCAGGTGTAATAGATAAATGAATAAAATGCCTATATAGCGCAGGACATCAGTGCTGCCGTATATAGCACAAGCCAGCAGGTGACTACGTGTTCAAGTGTACGCAAGCTTCCCTAGGTTACCACCCACCTCTCTGCTCTTACAGACTGCAGCAGTAGTTGGCAAAGTGGTGTCACTTGTTGTGGTGTTTCTTATATGGGAGCTTGTTTACATTGCTTACTGACGAGCTTTACCCTTTAGGGTATGTTCACAAGGTGTACTGAGGCGCGAATTTCACCGCATATTTGTGCAATTACAGCAATTCATAGCTCTCATAGAGAACTATGGATTACGTGTCGTCTCCCCCGGCGTACCATCCGATCGTATCATACGCCCAGGGAGAGACGTGCCAGATAAGAGATAATAGAAGTGAATAGGGCTGGCCGGTGGGTGTGTGTGATTACTAAGGCTATGTTCACACGGCATAATTGCGGGGTGTAAATATGGCCCGCAATTACACCGGGACTACGGGAGCCGCCGGCCCCATAGGGCTTCTTGTCAGCGGGCGTATTCGCTGCTTAGTAATGACCTGTCACTTATCTCCCCCCCCGCGGCGTATTGTCCGAGTGGGGAGAGGAGGCGTAATCCATAGTTCTCTATGAGAACTGCGGATTACCATAATGACTGGGACGTATTTCGCCCCGTATATTGCGCAGGACCGCGCGACATACGGGCCGCACTACGTCCCAGCTTAAGCCGTGTGAACATGGCCTGAGGGTATGTTCACACGGGGTAATTTCGGCGCGCATTTCGGCGCGTATTTGCGCTCTAATACGGACGACATGCGCGCCGAGATTACAGTAATTCATAGTTCTCATTCTCATCCGCGCCGCAAGTAATGACTATAGATGGGGCCGGCGGGCTGCCGGCCGCCCCGCGCCACGGTAGTACGCGTGTATTAGCACGACTCCCAAAGCACCCGGCGTAATTGCAGCCATACTGTACGTGCCACAATTACGCCGTGTGAACATAGGCTAAGGAGTACAGAGGACAGGAGTAGAAGGACAG
Organism: Phyllomedusa bahiana; assembly: GCA_025379985.1. Taxonomy (NCBI): domain Eukaryota; kingdom Metazoa; phylum Chordata; class Amphibia; order Anura; family Hylidae; genus Phyllomedusa; species Phyllomedusa bahiana. The sequence continues at coordinate 5,396 of JAODAL010046402.1, read as the reverse complement.
TAGCTGCCTGAGAGGAGAGGTGATGTCTGAGCATGTGCGGCCAGGACTGAGGAGCTCGCGTCACTGGTCGTATCCCCTGGAGATGAGCTGTGCAGTATGGATCACTAAGGGAGCAGCTAAAACAAGAATGATGAATGGTGAAAATGTTTATTCTCTACTTTTCGAGCTTCCTGCATCAATTTTACTTCGTGGTCAAACCCTTAGACACTTCAGAGAGGAAAAATTAAAACCAAAGTCCTAAAATAGCTGCGTCCTGAAGGGGTTGATTTATGTTCTCTACTTATGGTCCAGTCCTGGTTTTGGACTTAAAGACTGCATGTAAAAAGCTGAAGGTGTGAACCCGGCCTGAGGCACTGGTCAGAGGTGACAGGACCTCCAGCTGGTCGGTATCACATGGGCTGCGCCTGTGAGGAGCGCGCTGAGGGCGACCTGTCTGTGGCAGGAGATAAGATCTAGATGGTGTGATAACAGACACGTGTCCCATACACGGAGTGGGTATAATAATGAGATTCGGCACACTCATCATGGAGGTGGAGGCCAGGTGATGAGGCTCTCCCTGCAGCTGGGATTGTCAGCGTTCAGGCAGCTCTCCTTCCATCTTATTGCTGCTCTCTTTCTTCCTCTTTTACTCCTCTGAGCTGAATCCACTTTTTCAATGAACTTGGTCTAAGATCAGATAAAACGTCAGTCTGTAGTTTATATAGCGCCCCCATATTCTGCACCTCTGCTGGATACCTGACTGCTCACGGGTTTGCCCACCGCCCCCTTTTTAACCCCTTAACGGCCTACTATGATGTGTATTTATGTCATACTGCCATTAAGGACCTATGGAAGGAGGCGTATTCCTTCAGTCCGCTACATAGGAGATGGGTACCGGCTGCTAATTGCAGCTAACACTGCCGGTAACAGCAGGGAATGGAGGCGGCTGTTGGACCCTTAAGATGTCTAAATGAATTGGCGAGGTTGGCGGGTTGCTGAACGGTTAACATGGCAGCTGGAAACCTTATGAAGGCTTCCATCGCCACCATGTCTGTGATTCTAACACCTCCTGCCTCAGACAGGAAGTGCTACAACCTCCATCTTTAAACACCCTTCTGCATTGCTTTTAGGGTATGTTCACACGATGTACTAATACGCGCGTACTCCCGCGGTGGATGTGGGGGGTGATCGGTAGCCCGCCGGCCTTATTGACATTTGTCACTCGCCTCACGTATTCGCCGCAGGTAATTGATATGTCACTTATCTCCCCGCGCGTACAATTGTATTGTACGAACGGGGAGAGGAGGCGTCATCCATAGTTCTCATAGTGCCGAAATTACCCTGTGTGAACATAGCCTTAGTCTACATTTCTTTGGTTACCGTCCTGTTCTCTCTCTGGTCTTTGTCTTATGCGATAGCAGGGAGTGACATCACTCATTGAATTAATATTTATTTCTTTCTTTTCGTTACCCCCATATTATTGTTCATTTTATGTACAGATCGGAACAACTTCGTGAGTCTTATAATTTGATTTCGGCCATGTACAGTTTTATTATAGATTGCATTAGAAAACCCATAAGCGTGTCGCTCGCTCTCCCATTGGTCCAAATAACCGCGCCTCTTTTAACTTAGCCAATCACAAACAGAGCTCGCTCTGCATTTCTTTTCCCCATAGAACTCTATGAGAAGGCAGCTCAGCCGCTGATTGGTTAAGGAGGACGAGCCCCTCTTCTCCTCAACCAATCACAGTACTAGAATATTTCCCATAGACAGTAATAACTTTTAGGGCGCCCTTCTATCGCGCCCTTCTGATTGGTGGATTCATATCTGCCGCCTGGGCTCAACCAATCAGCTCTCTTCTGCCTTTTTTTTACTGTATTTTGAACTGTCCTGCCTTTTCATTTGATTGGTCAATATTTCTCCATAGGTTATAATGGGTCCTGTGTCCTATTTGATTGGTCAATTCTCCCCCATGGTTTAATGGGTCCCTGTCGCTCCTATTCTGATTGGTCAATATTTCTCCATAGGTTATAATGGGCCACTGTCGCTCCTATTCTGATTGGTTGGTTTTTGCCGACCAATGAGAAGCGCTTACAGCATTTGAATTACTGTCTTTCCCGGCAATTCTCTATATCCCAATTCCTGATGTTGCGCCGGTGACGGCGACAAACACATTGTTAGTGATTTGATTTAAGTATGTTTATAGAAGGTTTTAGCTCTTTTCCAATACATTTAATCGTTTTTAGACAACTTTGATATTTATCTTTATTAATGAAATAATTTTATAGACAACTCTTTTTTATTCTTGTACTGTTGTAACAGTCGACCTAGAGCACATTTTGCCCCATTCCATTACATTCTCGCTTCACTTCGCCTCCTCCGGCTCATTTAGACCAGCTTCAACTAGGTCTGCCTGTCGGAGCTGCAATGCGCCGCACTTTGCCGAGCCGCGATCATGCATGCCTCGGAGTATTTGAATGTGCCGCGTCCCGCCCCAGAACGCCCGCACCGCGCCCACTGCACACCCCTTCATGTTAGGCGCATCCGAAAGTGGCGAAGGTTGCGCCTAACATCGCATCACTGCGTCTGACAGGGGATTCGGATCGGTGAGGCGTAGTTTTCGTCACAAAACAGGCGCAACTCCCGATCATACATGTCCCCCAGAGTGTTTTATTTATCTCTAACAAGCAAAGAAGATTAACTACTTCTTTACTTTGAGCTCTGAAGCTCTCTGCTCTATAGATAAGATCTCTGCTCTCATGTCAGAGCAGTGAATACAGAGCTGATATGCTAATCACGGTTATAGAACCAGCGTCTGTCTTATGGCACATGCATCCCCTTTGTGGTGGTAGGAGAGTATTGAACCTTCACTGGGGGGCCCACAGCAAATGTCACGGTCCCTGGAGTGTGCGCTGTGCTCATTGTGATCTAGCGGAGCTGCTGGAGGGACGTTTGATACGCGGGAGCCTCAGGCCAATGCTGGGTATAGCCGTAGCCGCCTGGCATTCTGGGGTCCCGAGTCCTAGTATTGAGCATGATCAGTGGCGCTGGGGGATGGGAGCGGCTGATTTAGACGTCTATTCTACAACTCCCTAATATCGCCTGTACCCGGTACCTCTCTCCTCTGCCCGTCACCTGCCGCACCTGGAGGGAGGAACATTGTTGTCATTCTTGGTATTTTAGAAGCTGCACGGTCCCCTGTGAAGTGCTGGCGTGCGGCAGACACCTTGTCTCAGCTCTGCTGGAATGTGACTTCTTTGATGATATATTCCCCTGTCCCCACTGGGAAAACAGGGGCATGTCCCGTGGTGGTGGAATATTCCAGAACATGTTCTGTCTTGTGTAGATGGGGGGGGAAACCTGAATGTGGCCTTGGGCATTTGTTTCTAACTCCCTTTGGGCCCCTAGGAGAGTAGTTTTGGTAAACCCCGGGCCTGTTCTTCCAAACCAATGTTGAAAATTTTTGCCGTGTGAGCGAGTTCTCGCTGGAAGATCCTTTGCCTCAGGGGGGGAAAATCGATGTATGGGTGTAGTGATTGCAAGGAGGGTTAATATGGTCGGGTGACAGGCCTTCCCACATAAAGAGTGGCCCAAGAATCCCAAAATTAACCTTCCAAAAACATAACTACCCCACCCCCAGTTGTGTTTTTTCCCACCCAAGGGTTTGCGGGTGTTTGTTCCTTTCTTGTTGAACCCCAACACCCATCCATTCATGAAGTAGAAAAACGTGATCAACAGAGAAGACCCCTTTTAAAAGCCCTTTCCAATCTACCCAGCAATGACATCTGTTGGGGGGGGCCCCCGTACACGTATGGTTTCGGGTGCAGTGCCCTCGTTGCCCCCGGGGCCCTAACGGGGTTTTTGGCAGAGGTGCAGTGACATCCGGGTCTGTTCGGGCCCCTAACAGTGGGGTTAGCAGAGGTGCAGTGACCCCTTGCTCCGGGGCCCCAAAAAGGGTTTTGGGTTAGCAGAGGTCGTGACACCCCGTCTGCTCCGGGCCCCCAATAACATTTGGGTTAGCAGAGGTGCAGGAACCCCGTTTTTCCCGGGCCCATACACAGTAGGGTTGCAGGGGTGCAGTGCTTCCGTTGTCCGGGGGCCCCCTTACACTGTAGGGTTGCAGGGTGAGTGAATCCTCGCTGGGGGCCCCCATACATAGTAGGTTGGCAGGGTGGTGACATCCTCTGTTCCGGGCCATACCATTGGGTTGCAGAGGTGCAGTGTTTCCCGTCTGCGGGGGGGCCCCATACACAGTAGGGTTAGAGGGGTTTCCCAGTACTTCCGTCTGTTCGGGCCCCTTTCACAGTGGGTTAGCAGAGGTGCAGTGATTTTCCGTCTGCTCCCGGGGGCCCCATACACAGTAGGGTTAGAAAGGGGGCAGTGATTCCATCTGTCCGGGGCCCCTACACAGTAGGGTTAGCAGAGGTGGGGGGGCATCGTCTCTTGGGTCCCCATACACAGTGGGTTAGCAGAGGTGCGTGAACCATTGCCCGGGCCCCCCATACACAGTAGGGTTAGCGGGGTGAATGACCTCCGTCTGTCCGGCCCATACACAGTGGGGTTAGAGGGGTGCGTGACATCCGTCTGTCCGGGGCCCCATCCAGTGGGGGTTAGAGAGGTGCATGAAACCCGTTGCCCCGGGGCCCCCCATAACAGTAGGGTTAGCAGAGGTGCGTGCATCTGTTGCTCGGTGCCCATAATGGTAGGGTTGCAGGGTGCAGTGACATCCGTCTGTCGAGGCCCCATACACGTGGGTTAGAGAGGTGCGGAACCCGTTGCTCCGGGGCCCCCATACACAGAAGGGTTAGCAGAGGTGCAGTGCATCGTCTGCTCCGGGGCCCCCCATACACAGTGGGGTTAGCAGAGGTGCAGTGACATCCGTTGCTCCAGGGCCCATACCATTTGGGTTGAGGGGGTGCAGGACATCGTTGCTCCGGGGCCCCAACACAGTAGGGTTGCAGAGGGCGGGAAATCCGTCTGCCCAGGGTCCCCATACACGTGGGTTAGCGAGGTGCAGTGACATCTGTCTGCCCCGGTGCCCCATACTGGTAGGGTTGCAGGGTGAGTGACATCGTCTGCTCGGGGCCCCCATACCCTGGTGGGTTAGCAGAGGTGCAGTGACTCCCCCCCGTTGCTCTGGGCCCTAACAGTGGGTTAGCAGAGGTGAGTGCACCCGTCTGCTCGGGGCCCCCATACACAGAAGGGTTAGCAGAGGTGCAGTGACGCCGTCGCCCGGGCCCACAAAGCCAGTGCACCAATTTTACTTCCCTGAGTAACATGCTGTTGTTGCAAAAAGTGGAAGTGGTATAATATGTGGGGGATGTTTTAAATGACCTGATAAACCCCACAGCCCATACCGATGCCAGGATACAGCCCGAATCCATCAAAACCACAGCAAAGGACTCCCCCAAATACCC
>JAODAL010046401.1:0-30956 GCA_025379985.1 Phyllomedusa bahiana | reverse complement strand
AAAAAAATTTTTTTTAAAACCCCCACGTCGAAAAAAAAAAAAAAAAAAAAAAGTTCCAACTAAAGTATACAGGTAATTCTATAAACAATTGTTACGGGCTTGGCGCCGCTTCCCCCTTCCTTTGCCCCGCCCAGAAAACCCCATACCACCAGTCCCCGCTCCTTGTCCCTCCGACGCCCTCCGGCGCGTACCCCCCTTGGGGCGCCCGACAGCTGGTTGGGATTTTAAAGGGAGGGGCGCGCCGTTTTTTCCATTGAGGCGCGATCCTATTTAGTGCACGCCTCCTACCTCACTCCTTTTGTTGGTTTTGTGTTTGGAGTTTTTTAGCCTGTTTAAAAGTCCGTTTGTCCCCCGTGTACCATCCCCCCTGTTTACTTTTTGCCCTTTTGCCTTTTTGCCGCCTGCCCTGCCCGTCTGCCTGTTCTGACCACAAACCCTCTCCGCCGCCCGATTCTCCCTGTCCCAACTACCCCTGGTTTACATTTGTACCACGCTGTACCCCCCCCACCGCGGGCAATCCGTCAGGGGTAGCGACCGGGTAGCCTCACGCCGCAGAAAGGGGCCATCCCGCTTTGCGGCGGCCTGGTAAAACACCGGGGGGTACTTAGACTTTTTTCCCGGGCTCGTTTAAACATCACCTTGCGGTGTTCCAGGAATCCACCTCGCTTTACAACATTTGTCGGATACCTATCTTTTTTGGCGAAAAAATTTTAAAAATGGAAAATTTTCCCCCCCAACTGAGTGGGACGACAATAAATTGTTTCACTATTCCTCTTTGCTTTTTCGGGGAATGGGCCACCCCTTACTCTTCCCCTTTTCCCCTCTTTCCCCCCCCCCTTTTTTTTTTTTTTTTTCTTTTTTTTCCCGCCCCCTAGGTGCTCAGGATCAAAAAACTGAAGTAAATTAGTTTTCCATAAAAAGGAACTGCCTTCTTCCTGACTTTATCCCCTTTTATGTCGATTCTGCATTACTCGAAAATTTTTTGAATATTTTTGAACTTGATTTTTTCTTAACTTCCGCATGGCTTTTTTTTTTTATCTAGATATTGTAGTTTCCTTTTTTTTTTCTGTTAAATTTTTACAATTTACAGATTGTAAGTGCATTCAATCTCCCTTGTATCCCCCTTTCCCCCCATTCCCCCCATCCCCCCCCCCTCCCGATCTCCCCCTTTTTGTTCCCCCATGTTGGAAGTATTTTTTTTTTATTAATTTCTGAAAGCACTAATAAAAAAACGAAAAAAAAAAAAAAATGGAAGTTTTTCAAATATTCACGACTTTTGTATTTTTTCCAAAAAAACAAGGTTGTATAAATCAAAAGCATATTATTAACACAAGGGGTTTTACAAGAAAACCTTCTCTGAATCAATGGGAAAATAAAACCATTAAAAAATATTTCCCCATAAAGGGGAGAAGGGCAAAAAATCTTGTGGCGGTAAGAGGTTAAAAGAAGAAACATATACCTATGTGAACTACATTTGATCTATTTCGTAGACCACAATTTTGTGTCCCATCTTTTGCTGTCGGCAGATACATCAGATTTAGTTCATATATGACTATTATTGGTCTTTTAATGTATGCATTCAAGATTTGTCTCTGTTGCAGAATCCCAATAGCCTAGTTAGATACTACATAAAATTAATCAAGCATCACATGTGAAACAACTTAAAGCTGTTGTCCTATGAACCATTTATATACCAATAGGCCAAAAATGCTGTTACTAGCTGATTTGATGTCATTTACAGTGTTTCTTTCCTGTGTTCCCTTTGGAGTTGCATGGGATGGCTTTAGACAGATTAAGTCTCCTTCCCCCTCTGGCAGCAGATAATATATTCCCTGATTACTGTCCTGGAAAGCAGACATAGGAGCTGGACAGAGGATCACTATGAAGAGTCCTGGTTGTGGAGTGACTGAGCATGTGTGTCCACTAGCAATCATCTCATTAGGTGGACGGACACATCCCTATACACTTTTCACACCAGGTGGCACCATACTGTATATTTCATAACTCTTCACTTGCTCATCTTAACTGTATGTAAAAGGGAAATATTCTTAGTTTTTTATGATCTATAAAATACCTATTTAACTGAAACTGTGGAGTGTTTCTAATCTATCCCTCATGTTGCATAAGTGAGACAGTGAGGACCATAACTTCCAGCTGTCGGCACTTTATGGATTCAAGCTCCCATCCAATATATATATATATATATATATATATATATATATATATATATAATATAATATATATATATATATATATATAATATAAAATTCCAAATTGATTATTCTGGTCCCAGGAAAAGAGAGATAACAATATTATCATCAGTTACAAAACAGAGAGCTCAGCAACCTGTTCCTTAATCTCATCTCTACACAGATTTCCTCAGTTATGATGGTTTCTCCCAGTTTTTGCCTCCCTCTTATGTCTTTATAAAACCTTCCCCTACCCACAATGCAGCATGAAGGGGCTCGGTGAAGATGGCAGTGAAGGTGTGTAAGTGTCTGATGGGGTCACACAGCTCATAAAAGGACAGGATCCCGGCCTCATAATCCAGACCGATCCTGAACCTATCACTGGAGACATCACCAGATAACCGGACCTCTTTACTGTCATGCATCACTGAATACTTATTATTACACCTCCACAAAATCCAGGACTTGTTATTATATTCAATGAGTGAGTGACCTCCCCTCCTGTCTATACTGGGATAACAGATCCCCACCATCCACAATCCTGATCTCCTGATCTCCACATCCCAGTAATGTTGCCCTGAGGAGAATCCCCTCCTGCTCATCAACTGAGGACACTGGAATCTCTCTGCTGTTTCTCGACGATTCTGCTTCTGTTGTGTACAGGTTGCAGTTTTCATGTCGACTGATATAAGGATATTATTAGCAGCTGTGTTTACATCCAGTAATAATGTCTTGCGGGAAATCCCCCACATAGATCCCGCTCCTTAAAACCTGTTATTATGTCACAAAATTTGTGTGGAATGTGTGTGAGATCCCAGCCACATCCAGATCATCAAACATCATGGGGAGGTTTATCATGTCCCCCGGTGTCCTCATCACCTCCCCCCTCTCAGGATCACACAAGTCACCCGTGTCTGGATCCTGTTAAGACAGTCAGGGGAAATCCGTCATTTTACACAGCCCTCAATGTGTCTCATTTTCCCTGGACAGCTCTTTCCTTCTTTATTTTCCAGCTGCGGGATCAGAGCGGAGGATTGAGAGTGATACTTCCTTTTCCTCCCGGGAGATCTCACTCGGGACCCTCTTCTCCAGGTCGTCCAGTCGTCTCCTGATGTCTGTAAACAGGGCAGTGACTCTCTGGGCTTCTCCAGCTGCTTTCTCTTGAGCTTTTCTCCTTTGCTCCTCCAGACTCTGGACTCTTTCCTCAGTCTCCTCTCTCTTTCTGATCAGTTTCTGGAGAACATTTCTCAGTTCCTTCTTCTTCTTCACAAAGGCCTCGTCCAGCATCTCCACCCGGTGTCCTTGGTGATCTTCTGCTGAACAATAGACACAGATACAAGCAGTATCCTCAGTGCAGTAATATTCCAGGATCTTCTTATGGACAGAACATTTCCTTTTTCTCCAGGGAAGTGCTGGGTTCGGAAAGGACTTTGTTCTGAATGATTTGCTGTGAACTCTCAGGTGTTTATCACACAGAAAAGCCTCACAGTGCAGACAGGATTTCACAGCAGGTACAGGAGAGTCCACACAGTAAGTGCAGCAGATTCCGGTTTCTGTCTGTGATGGTCGAGTAATCAGTAAATTCTCCATAAACTTATGCAGAGCTATGTTCCCATCATGCAGGGCCCCTGCATTCAGGAAAAGGAATAAACTCCAGCCTGTCCTTGTACCAGCACAGTCCCAAAACAGAGCCGATAAGTTTTGTCCACATCTCAGCATTACCAGGGTCGTATAAGTGCAGCAGATGGACATTCCAGCTCAGCTTCACACAGCAAAGGCCATGGCCGAAAGAGGGAAAAAAAACAAAACTACAATTCCTGCTGCTGGAAACCAGAGGCGGGTTTAACTCTTTATAATCTTTAAACAAACAGATGCTTAAGGTTTTCCCCGCTACCAAAGAATAGCTTTCAAATTGTAGGAACACAAATAAAGACATTTCCAAATATAAGCTTTGTTTCTCCTTTCCCTAGGAGATACCCGTGAATTTATGACCTCCCTGGCTATTTCCAGTTTCCCCCCCTAACTGACCTGTAAATGATTCTCCCCTGCTGTTTTTTCAATAGATAAAGTGAGTGATGTCATCACACAGGCACAGCAGTGTTCCCGTGCTGCCTCACAGTAAAAACTTGAATTTTTGTAAAAAACAAACTGTATTAGGGCTTTTGTTTGGGGATCAGATAAGAAGTCCTTGTTAGTATTTGGAAGCTAATATGCTAATTAGCATCTGAAATCCAGCAAGCATGGAGCTGTAAAAGCATGGCTTATGGAAAAGACCTTCTTAACTAGGGAAAGGGCAGAAAATTTCATTCATGCTTCCTAACTCTGAAGGGAGACAACTCCTTTAACCTTCGAAGTGTATTAGTCTCTGCTCTTTCGATAAATTCCTGTGGATTTTTATCTGTCGGCCACAGCTTCAGATGCAAGCTCTAAGTAGACCAAGAAAATGGAAAAGAATCCCGGTATCTGTATAGTAAAAAGTACTTCTTTACTTAAATCCAATAAAATGTTAAGGCAAGTAGTAAGCAAAGCGAGTAACAACAAACACTCCCTCCTCAGCCTCTGCGTTTCGGGTCATTTCCAGACCCTTTATCATGGCCTAGGGGCGGTAACTACCTGCCGTGTTATATAGCATGTTAAAACCAATTAATGGGAGGTTAGTTATACAAAGATATATAAAATATACAATTCTTTAGAAGTCCATACAGATTGTACAAGAACCTATAACTAGTATAATGTGCTTTTAGCAAATATTTAGGAGGCACAATCAGTATAGACAGGCTCGGACTGGGCCGCCGGGGATCGGTGAATCCCACGGTGGGCCCCGAGCTGCTGTGGGTCTCGGAGGCAGTGCCGCCGCTTCCCGGGGCCCGGCCGCCGCATCCAGTCCCTGAAAGCCTAATGTCCCCGGCTCCCGGGGCTGCGCGGTGTCAGCGGAGCAGAGCGCCGCTAGCGCTCGGCTCCGCTGATCTCCCTGGCAGGCCTAAGGCATTAGGCCTTAAGCCTGCTGGGCGCCAGCCCCTTCTGGTGACGTCTTCGCGCGGTGACGTCCCATCACCGCGCCGCCTATGCAGGGCGCCAGTGGCCGGCGGGGAGCAAGAGCGAGCTAAGTGGTGGTTTGTTTATTTTTTTAAGTACTTTAAGGGGTCCCTGTCTACCAGAGGGGGCCCTGGCTACCTAAAGGGGGCCCTGGCTTCCTATAAGGGGAAAAGAGTTCAATGCATCTCACCGCTTGCTCCTGACGTGCAGTCTTTCCCACATTGGAGACACAGCTTGTGGTGTAATGAGCCGGATCTTTGCATCCGCCCGGCTAGCCGCCAGTCCTAGGCTATCACATGCAGTCAGATAGGAACCTCCAAACAAGGTCACAATGCCAGCGGATACGATCCTGAAAAATGGCTTTTATTCCATATAATAACGAGTTTACAGGATAGTGCAGTATAAAATAATATGCTACCGCATTTCAGACCCTGTACTGGGTCCTTGATCACAGCATATCGGATGTTCACAAAACAAACATATACAGTATATACAAAACCGTAAAATGTTAAAACCAATGACCAGGTGGTATCACGTCATCACAGGGTGTAACCTATTTGCTTAACCTGTGCACGTCCATCACTTTCAAAAGATGTTCAATATGTGCAGTATTGAATAGAAGGGTGAAAAAAAAAAAACGTGTGAAATTTAGTACTAATCTGCAGAAAAATAGATATACACAGCATTTTAATATCAGTATGTCATATAAGGCCTATTATTAACCTTAATAAATTACCTATAACAAAATAATTTAGCCATTCATATTCAACGTAAAAAAAAAAAAAAACCTTAATAATATCAAACTTCAGGCTAGAACTGAAAAGTTATAATAGTTCTTATTATCTATTTGTCTAGAATTATCATGACTTCAATAAATATATAGCAGGTCATTTCTGTGATTTAAACCTTTGGGAAACCTAGTATCGCATTCCATAATCCAAAAGGCTTCACGTAGCCTAACCTTCTGTTCCCAATCACCCCCACGTATGGGTTTTTGAACTTTTTCTATTACTTTACATTAAAAGAATCTACTACCCCCATATGCACTTCAATAAAGTGACGTGTAACGCCTGAAAGATGTATCTGTCTATTTTTAATATCCAATAGATGTTCTGCAATCCTTTGTTTCAACTTGCGGATTGTGCTGCCTATATACATTTTTTGACATTCCTCGCAAATAATACAATAAACCACGTGGTCAGAATCACAGTTTGTATATTTCTTCATGACATATTCTTTACTGTTATCATTATTTTTAAACGAGGGGCCTTTTTGAATTAGTTTGCACATGTTACAACAATTTTTACCACAGGGATAACATCCTGCCAATTCTAACCATGTGCTTTCAGAATTTCTGCTGGTAAAGACACTAGGTGAAACGGAACTAGCTAAGGTTTTCCCTTTTCTTGCTACACATTTAATTATTTTATCAACTATGTCCTTCAAGATATTATCCTGTCTAAGTATTGGGAGATTTTTAAAAAATATTTTCCTTACCTCCATATAGTTTTTACTATACTGTGTTGAAAATACAACCTCTTTTTTTGTTCTTTTTAATCCATCCCTTTTATTTCTTTCTAACAGGGAACCTTGTGTCATAGTACTTGCCCTAACAAAAGCCTTTTTCAAAAGATGATCAGAATAGCCTCGTTCTCTCAATCTCTTATCAATCACAATTTTTTCTTCAAGGAAATCTTTATCATCTGAGCAGGCATGCCGAGCTCTGATGTATTCCCCAGAAGGTATTGCCACTATAGTTTGATGGGGATGGCTGCTCGTAGCGTGTAATAGGGTGTTACCACAATTGGGCTTCCTGAAAAGTTTCGTAACAACCCTGTCCAGTATCTGTGACCCCTCTCAGCTCCAAATGCAAAAATGAAATCACCTTATTATTGTAAGTATGAGTAAATTTTAAGTTACACTGATTGTCATTTAAATAACCAATGAAATCAGGCACGGACGCTATACCGCGACCCCATACCATCAACAAGTCATCTTTATAGCGCCTGTACCATAAGATTCCATCGCCAAAGGGATTGGCTGAACTGTACAGTACATGATGTTCCCACCAAGCCATAAAAAGATTGGCTATGGTGGGCGAGGCCGTGGACCCCATCGGGGCACCTACAAGCTGCAGGAAAAAGATATTATCAAACTTGAAAAAAAAATTTTTTAATAAAAAATCCACACCCATTAGAATAAAGATCTTTTCCCCATCTGATAAACGTACCTCATCTTTTAGAAAAAAATCAGTGGCTATGAGGGCCAGTTCATGTGGGATTCTTGAATACAGATTTGTGAAATCACAACTCAACCATAAATTTGTGGAAGACCACTCAAAATTCTTAAAGGCCCTAAGTACACGTACTATCTTGTAAAAAACCGGGGAGTCCCTGTTAAATAGGTTGTAAACATGTATCTATCCATCGACTGAGTCTTTCACTCAGCGAGTTGTTGCTTGCAATAATTGGACGTAGGTTAGGGGGAAACTTATTTTTGTGTGTTTTCGGTATCCCATAAAAGATTGGAACTACAGGATTTTTCTCCAAGAGAAAATATTTCTGTTTACTTGTTAGTGCCCTTAAGCTAAAGCCTTCCTCCAACAATTTATTCAATTTTTCTTTTATATTTTCCATTGGATCTCCATCCAATGGTCGATACGTTGTTTTATCCTTTAAAATCTCCAAGACTAGATTTTTATACAGCATGCTATCCATGACCACGATTTGACCCCCTTTATCGGATTTTTTTATCACTAAATTTTTGTTTTCTTTTAAACTTTTAATGGCACATCTTTGTTTAGATGTTATATTACTATGCCCCATCTTGGAAAAGAGGGATTTTTTAGTATGCACATTAGTATTAATATTCTTCAAATCTCTTTCCATAGCCTCTTGAAAAGCATCAAGGGCTGGAACACGAGATTGTAAAGGATAAAAGGAAGGGTTAGCATATTCATGATTTAATTCTGAGCTACTATTATGGCTCATATCTCCACTCTCCATATGTAGTTCTTTCAAAGTTTTCAAAGATTTTTGCTCTAAAAAATTTAGAGCTTCGAATTCATTCACCGTATGACATTCTTTTTGTACATTATCTGTCATGATCATGTACGACAGACCCCCAGCTTCGAGTTCTGGTCGCCGGCAACGGCCGTTGCGACGGAAGCCGTGGTTTTTGACATAATGCTTTGTATTCTTGGTTACTAGTGTGAACTGAGTCTTTCCGTCCCTGTGTGTAATTGATTACTGGCCAACGCCCGTGCCCAGCAATCCTCCAGCACCCTTTTAGTTAACTGTTTTCCTCTTTGATTGACAGCTTTGTTTCCCTATCCGGCTTTGTGTTATTTCCACCTATCACCTCTGCTCTGATGTTCACCAGTTCCCTATTTAAGGATTCCCTTACCTGTCCCCTGTGCCTGTTATATTGGGTTTTTTCCTTACCTTTTGCTTGCCTGTCTATTGTTGGATTTTCTGGTTACCTGACTCTGCTTGGCTTCTGACTATTCTGCTCTTCCTGATTTTGTACTGCATTGCCCGACAGTTACCGACTTGGCTCGTCTTACGTTTTTCTCTCTGTCTCCCGCTTTGGTACTGCGCTGCCCGCTTGCTGCCAACCTTGCTTGTCTCCGTTCCCTTATTTGTTTTGTATTTGTTTGTCTGTGTCTTGTGTTCCCACGTATTCAGTGTAGTTTTCAGTCTTCTGGTTGGGGCCGACCTTTTAAGGAGTCGGGTACCCCCAAAAGGCAGGGACAGGGGTTGGGACCAGCGTCAGGGCCTCACTCTGTCTGTGTCTTCTTGTGTGTCCCTGACTGGTCCCTTACATTATAACAGGCCCATATTCCCGTCAACTCCCCCGGCGGTTCAACATGAGCACTGACTTGTCGGTCACTGACCGTCTGGACGAGTTGACGACCCAATTTCAGGGCATGGTGGGGCTTATTAATCTAATTTCGCAGCGTCTGGATGCTATAACGACCCCGGTACCCGGACCTGCCATCCCATCCGTGTCCCCACCTGCCCCTGCTTTTGTGGATCCTAGCACCCGTCAGAAATCTAAGATGCTGCTACCGGATCGCTTTGATGGCAATCCTGACAGATTCCGAACATTCCGGGAAATCCTGTCATCTATTTTTTTCGCTTCAACAATTTTTCCACTGAGGCTGAAAGAGTAGCAATTGTTGTGTCTCTCCTTTAGGGCCCACCTCAGGATTGGGCATTAGCGATACCCCCTGAAGCCCCTGAGTGGAGATCAGTGAACAGATTTTTTTTAGCTCAGGCCATGTTTTATGATAATCCCAACCGTGCGACATGGGCAGAATCTCAGCTGTTATCTATTCATCAAGGCCGTCGCTCGGCCGAAGACTACTGTTCAGCATTCCGCCAATGGTGTACGTTGACCGGGTGGTCTGACCAACCTCTAAAAACCCTCTTCAGGCAAGGGCTGTCTGATGCTGTAAGGATGCTATGGTCAGCCACCCAACCCCTGAGACCCTAAATGACTTCATGATTTTTAGCCGTAACTATTGACAGAAGACTAAGGAGAGACGCAGGGAAAAGCAAGGGGATTTGGCTCTTCAGCTCAAGTCAGGCTTTCCTGTAAAACCTCCTTCTAACTTCTTGGAGAGTTCTTCTTTTCCATCTCCCTCTCAGTCTTCCGAAGAAGAACCCATGGTGTTGGGTTGCATATCAGCTGCCACCAGGAGGAGACACCGGTTGGAGAACGCATTGTGCCTTTATTGTGGAAAACCGGACCATTTTCTGAGAAACTGCCCGACTAGGCCCAAGCCACCGCGAGGAAACACCAAATGCCTGAGCAATTTCCAGGAAGGTAACTCGGATGTACAGGTACCTTCTAACTCTAATAACAAGTTTGTTTTGCCCGTAACCTTGGTTTCTAGTTCCAAGAGGTTGGCTTGTCGAGCCATGATTGACTCAGGTGCTACAGCTAGTTTTATCAGCATGGCTGTTGCTCAAGCCTTGGGTTGGAGCTAGTTCCATTTGTTCTCCCTTTTCAGTCTCAAGTGTCGACTCTACCTCCCTAACCGGAGGAAGAATAAAATATCATACTTCAGAGATCACTTTAGATGTTGGGAGTTCGCATACCGAAAAGCTTTCCTTTTTTGTCATGGAGAAACTCACTGCGGATATTATTCTTGGGTTACCCTGGCTCCGCCTCCATAATCCTGTGTTCGACTGGAGAACACCGAGTTGATCAAATGGGGGTACTCGTGTGATTCTCATTCGAAGGCAGCGCACTCCTTGGTGTGTGCTGTAATTGATACTCATCATGACATTTCTGAATGTAATTCCGTTTTTAATGACGGCTTTGATGGAGACGTGGTGGATAAACTGTCTCTGCTACAGCCTGATGTTTGCACTATAGACCTCTCTCCGAGGGAAGAGCTCAACTATTCTGCCCTGGAACGAGAATCTATGTACCGAGATATTGAGGAACCTGAAAATATTGTTTCTCTGGGAGTAGTTGTCGCCACCGTGATTTCAGATCTTGTGTCTACAGACACACCAAGTTCTGCTCCTTCCGAGCAGCTCCACTTTTGCTGTGACGATGATTTCCACCTCACGTATTCCGCTGTTACAGGTTGTGAAACTAAAATTGAATCCGCCGGTAAACGACTGTGCACAGTCTGGGCTAGGAGTCATAAGACTCTAAAAAATGCCCAACTAAAACAAATCAATAAAAAACATCGACTCAGACCAAAAAGGCTCCGTCTTCGAGTCCCATCAGTAAAATATACTCCCAAGCTGGTAAAGGGGAAACTTCACCAAGCCCACCCTGGTAAACCTGGAGGGTCTTTGGAGGGTCCGGTGGCCCCTCCTAAAGGGGGGGTACTGTCATGATCATGTACGACAGACCCCCAGCTTCAAGTTCTGGTCGCCGGCCACGGCCGTTGCGACAGAAGCCGTGGTTTTTGACATAATGCTTTGTATTCTTGGTTACCAGTGTGAACTGAGTCTTTCCTTCGCTGTGTGTAATTGATTACTGGCCAACGCCCGTGCCCAGCAATCCTCCAGCACCCTTTTAGTTAACTGTGTTCCTCTTTGATTGACAGCTTTGTTTCCCTATCCGGCTTTGTGTTATTTCCACCTATCACCTCTACTCTGTGTTTTACCAGTTCCCTATTTAAGGATTCCCTTACCTGTCCCCTGTACCTGTTATATTGGGTCTTTCCTTTACCTTTTGCTTGCCTGTCTATTGTTGGATTTTTTTGGTTACCTGACTCTGCTTGGCTTCTGACATTCTGCTTCCTGATTTTGTACTGCATTGCCCGACAGTTACCGACTTTGCTCGTCTTACGTTTTTCTCTCTGTCTCCCCGATTTGGTACTGCGCTGCCCTCTTGCTGCCAACCTGCTTGTCTCACGTTCCCTTATTGTGTTTTGTATTTGTTTATCTGCGTCTTGTGTTCCCACGTATTCAGTGTAGTTTTCAGTCTTCTGGTTGGGCCTACCTTTTAAGGATGTCGGGTACCCCCAAAGGTAGGGACAGGGTTGGGTATAAACCGGAGCGTCAGGGCCTCACTACCCTGTCTGTGACTCCTCGAGTGATCCCTGAACTGTCCCTTACATTATATTTATTTTTCTTTTCTGAATTCACACAAACTTATTAGCAAAAATATCTTTTCACAGTTAAATAACCTATGTCACATACACGCTTCACACGAGCACGTGACTGTTGGGGCGTCACTGTGCCATGGGGTAAGACTTATATCCACTCGAAGCTCACCTCTCACACAGGTACAATCAACATAAATCGTACCACAAGACAGTTCCAGCCCCCCATTCCAAAAATACAACGCGTGCCACCGACCTTCCTTCAATACCCAAAAAGGAATCACCGGAAGGAATCTGACTCCTAACATATGCCTAAAAAACACTAAAAAATACTCAACTCTCTGCTCTCCAGCAGTTACCAAAGTAAAAATTACAACTCCTTCAAGGAAATGGGTCCCGTTCAACAAAGATTAACTAATTATTGATACCATTAATATTACAATGATTATTCAGTGCTTACATGAACAAAATATGATAACAATAGACTAGACGTACATCAATACATGTTTATAAAAATCAAAAGATAAAACTCAGAAGATTTTCACACATATACAAGTAGTTTTCAGCCTTCAGAAACCAAGGGCAATTTGAGAAAGAAAATGAACACGCTCAAACTGAAATAGAACCCACCAGACTATGAACACAGAGCAGCCACTGGCAACATGTCTTATAGGGTCCAAACCCCTCTCCAGGTTTCCTCCGACCTTCACTTCATAACTGCCCTAGTCGCTTACCTGGCTGTGGATTATTTGTAGGAGGGATGTTTATACATAATTGTCTGAGGAGGGTTATGCTTACTAACACCACTAGAGGGCACTCACAGACTGCTCTTCCTGCTGGAGGCCGGTCATGAAAGTTTTATTGTGGGAGGGGGTCATAAGTTTATCATGTTTATCATTATCCATGGACTTGGCTGCATATTACAATCCTGGGCCATAAACGTCATTAAACCACATGGGTATCATAAACAGTGCAGAAAATTGACAGTCCACAAAACTTGGTGAGGATCTACAGACACAGGCTAGGAATTTACATTTTTATTTTATTTTTTATCCTCAGGGGTATGGGGGAGGGTAACAACAATCGAGCTGCATGTTTTAAGACAATCCAGAATTAAGCAATGGTTTAATGAACAATCAGAATACATTTAATTTCAAAGTATTTTGACATAACACCTCCACCTTTGGAGTGGGCCATGGGGGACTGGTCACCTCCATCCCCTGAGCCTGCCTCCGACTTCCCTGGCGAGAGATACCATCGGCATTACCACGCTCAAGAGCCCTTTCTGTATCGAACTATCAATAACAGGCGAGTTGAAGTACTCCCTCTGGTCGGTAAACAAATCAACTTTTTACAATTTGGGGCACATCACCTCTATGACCGGGGTCTAAAGCCTACCCACCTCAACCCCGTAATAACCTTGGCAAAGATTATTTATCCCCACAGTTTTTGGCATGGATCCAACATCTTTGGAACGTCACCCTTACACTCCATGGGTTAAACACCCACATGACAGCAGGGAGCATACATTACTTGGTTTGGATACAACGTGGTGCATAGCATAAATGACAGGCATCATTGGGCTCAGGCACATCCACTGAAGCTGTTGGTATTATGAAAACCAAACTCAAGAGATGCCAATCTTGGACACATCCACCCGCTCATCGCATAGATCCTTATGATTGTCTACAACATTCTGAGATACGCACCCCAGGTTTGGATAAATCATTTAGTGTCCATGACAGTCCGAGAGATACATCTCACCCTGGTCTTTGCTACATACATTATTGTCCATTAACAGTCCAAGTCAACTGCGCAAGCATAGATACAGGGGCACCCAGCACTACAGGCTGAGATATGTTATCCGAGGTAGGCACAACAGTTCTGAGAGTGTCTGTAGCTGGGAACCATCTGGGGCCCACAACACAGCTGTGAGATAAATTGATGTCTGGCCCAACGGCCTGGACCACCGCACATCCAGCACGACAGGCTAGATACTTCAGCATGCCTCATAACAGGCTGTAATACATCCACAGGCTTAGATACAACAGATTCCCACAGCAAGTATCACCAACATAGAACAATGAAACTTCCTCCTCAGGTGCTGAGGGGGTCCTTGATAGGATGAGGTGTGCAACACAGGGATAATTCCCGCTATCCCATGGTTTCTTGGCCCAGCCAACAGTGGGGCTGCTAACAGGGGATTCCCCATTTTATTAAGACTCTTGTTAGCTGCCCAGTTATCACCCGCAAGCACACGCGTGAATACCAGACCTCAGCATGGGGGTAGGACAGTCAGCTTCTCTTCCCTGTGATCTGATAATTGAGAATGTGAGGAAGCTGTGACCTGTCATCAGGAGAGGGGTTGAGGTTCCTGCAGACTCTTCCACAGCTCTGCAATTTGATCTCTGCACAACATTGCGCCTGGGGCTTTGGTTCAGCACCGACATACAAAGCGAGGCGTTGTCAGCATCCTGACTATGGTTCCCAGTCGTGTGACAATAAGACATCAAATTGCACAGTACACCTATCATGTGTCCATCATTCAGTGGTATATTCCACGTCAGATTTTCCCTTTCCATCTGGGCAACGTTCCAGAAGTATGGTCCACAGTCCTCAGATGGGGAAATTCATATATCTGGGTTGCTGCTGGGCTGCCTTTCAGTAGGGGTACCGGGAACGTAATTACTGTGCACTCTCCCCAGGTCTGTACCCAGTAACACCTTTGAGGGATAGTACGATCCCCCACCTTCTCACATCCTCGTGCCCCAGCTCCCCCAGTCCAATCCACACGATCCATTGTAATAGCAGAGGCGGACATCCGCCAAATCCATTCAGGTCATGTCTTTCCCCTGAATAATAATTCTATCAATCCACCATCTCAGTGACGCACCACAACCTCTCATCTGCTCCCCTGTCTTTGAAGCCCATGCGACTCTCTGACCATGATTACAGTTGAAGTTATGCATTCTCCTTCCTGCATTCCCGAGTTATAAGATAGTGTGAAGGGCTCTGTTTACAGTGTACGCTGTAGGTGCAGTCGGGGGACACCTCCGCTTGACTGGACAAGTGGCACTAACATGCCCATTTGGTTTGCAGATAAAACATTTGGCTCATTCAGCCAATGGAGCTGAGTGGTCCTCTCCGGGACCCAGTCGTGATTACTATGGGGTGCCCAGTTGATCGATGGGAGGCCACGGATCCCCCAGCCGCTTACCTCTCCTCCAGGAGGACTCAGTTGTTCTCCGGTCTTCATGGATCCTTGATGGTAACATAGCATCGTGCCAGGTCATCTGCGTCTTTGGACGAACTTTGGGCTATCCAGTTCACGCGACAAACTACGAACGATCGGCAGTGACAGATATGGAGAAGTCTGGCTGCCTTGATCAATAGATTCAACAGGTCCACAAAGCTTGTGAAAACAGAGAGTCCTTCTACCCATTGCTTCAGTTGTGCATTAATCTTCTTTCCCAATCTGCTAGACATGTCAGTTGGACCTTTCTGCCAGTGCTCTGAAATCTCCGCGATACACCTCCGTAGTGATGTGGATATTTCAGTGACCATAGCTCCTTTATTGCTTCATAGTCCCCGTCGTCTCTGTAGGAGGTCCGAGAAAAACCGTACCAAGGCCTTTTCACCCCTTAGTCCGTGGTCAGATATCGTGGCCCACGTTACCCTCTTTGGGCAGATGATATTGTCTGCAATCTTTTCAAAGATCCTCGTTAGCAAACATCTAAGTCCCCCATTCTTTTGTCCATCACAGGAAAGTGTTCTAGTCAGTTTCAAAGGTTTGTATCCTGGCATGAGGCCGTGGCAAAGCCTCACCCGTCCAATTGTGGCACTGTAGCTGAGGTCCCTCTCAGCATTGACGCTCCCGGTCCGCACACTCGCTCTCTATCAACGCTGATTGTCGTCAGCCGCTATCCCACCGCTCGCCGACCAATATTGTCCACTGTACACGCACACCATCCGTGACTGGGGGCCACATGCACTGGGGTAAGACTTAAAACCACTCGAATCTCACCTCTCACTCAGGTAGCAAATCAAGCATAATACGTACCACAAGACAGTTCCAGCCCCCCTCCAGAAATACACGCTGCCACCACCTTCCTTCAATAACCAAAAAGGAATCAGCCGGAAGGAATCTGACTCCTAACAGATACTCTAAAAACACGTAAAAAAACACTCAACTCACTACTCTCCAGCAGTTACCAAAGAAAAAAACACTCCTTCAAGGAAATGGGTCCGTGCAACAACAAGAATTAACGTATTATTGATACCTTTAATATTACAATGATTTTCAGTGCTTACATGAACAAAATATGATAACAAAGACTATGACACAGATCAATACAGTTATGAAAATAAAAAGGATAAAAACTCAGAAGATTTCACACTTACAAGGTGTTTCAGCCTTCAGATCCAAGGGGCATTGGTGAAAGAAAATGGAACACAGCTCAATCTGAAATTGATCCCCAGACTATGAACACAGAGCAGCCTCTGGCAACATGTCTTATAGGGCCAAACCCCTCTCCAGGTTCTCTCCTCCTTTCTCATAACTGCCTAGTCTCTTACTGGCTGGGATTATTGGAGGAGGGGGGTTGTAAACATAATTTTCTGTGGAGGTTTATGCGTACTAACGCCACTAGAGGGCACTCACGGACTGCGCTTCTGCTGGGAGGCCGGTCACTGAAAGTTTTATTGTGGAGGGGTCATAGTTTATCAGGTTTATCAGGTATCCAGGACAGCTGCATATACAATCCTGGGCCATAAAGCGCAATAAACCCATGGTATCTAAACAGTGCAGTAATTGACAGTCACAAATGCTGGGGTGAGGATCTACAGACACAGGCTAGGAATTACATTTCTCAGGGGGATGGGGAGAGGGGTTTCACAATCTGAGCTGCAGGTTTTAAGGACAATCCAGAATTTAAGCAATGGTTTAATGAACAAATCAGAATACATTTAATTTTCAATGTTTTACATAACAACCTAGAAAAGCGATTGATGTCTAACATAGTATTAAACAGATTCATCCTGTCGTCTGGGACGAAATTCAATCCTTTATTCAAAACATCAATATGTTCCTGGCTCAATATAGTAGGGGTTAGGACCACAATGTTGTTATTATTCCCCAGTTCATTTAATTCTTCCTGCGGTTCGTTCCTTTCTTTCTTTCTTTTTTGGTTTATGTTTTCTTCTCCGCCGTTTTTTGACGCACTGACTGCATTATTGATGTTATTTACAGAACTTCTTGGATTATGTCTCCCTGTGCTTGACATATCTGAATCAGATTCCCTTGTATCAGATCCTTTCTCTGACAGATCTATATCTGAAAAACTCACATTGCGGCTTGGGGTACGAAAATTTTGTCTTCTTTTCAAAATAGATCTGGGTGTCCTTATGTTATCCTGCTGCCAGGAATACACTTGTGCTTTCTCATAATCTTTCAGATCTCTCTGAAACTTGCTTATCTTATTGGACATAATTATATTTCTTTTTTCAAGCTATTATTATCCTTTTTTAAGATAATAAAATCTGATTATGTTTCCTTACATCTGTGCTGCAAGGCAGAGATCTTATTTTAAAAATTCATCATCTTTGTTTTAAAAACTAAAAATCAAATTTGATGAGTTTTAAAGAACTTTCCCTTTAAAGTCATTCGCCCCCAAAAATTTTGTTTTGTTAAAATGTGGGGTTGGGAAAAATTTCCTTTTTTTACCCCCCTTCTAGCAGATTCACAGAGGGCCCCAACCCCAGGACAAGCTCAATTTAAACATTAATCAACCCTTTGTAATGCCTTTCTTTTAGGTTTCGAAAGAGGACATTGGGATCCCTAAAAAAAAATCCCCTTTTCCCCTTAATTAGCACTGAAAAATGCTCCCTCCCCCCCCAAAGCTTCAAAGGCTTCAATCAACCCAAAAACCCAGGGTCTTCTCCGATATTTATATCGTTTTAAAGGGCGCCATTCTTTTAAACGGTGCATGGCGGTTCATATCTCCAAATAGGGAAACTCCCCCGCACACACACCCCCCACTCCCCGGGGTTTTCTGGGGTGCCGGGGGACTGAGATACCGAACCGGACCCGGGAGTCCAAAATAGGGTTCTGAAACCCCAGGCGCCGTGTACGCCCAGGGGTTCTGATGGTGCCCCCGGTCGGTTTCTGTCCCAAGGCCCTGCCGAGTTATAGTCCATTTTTGTGTTTGTATCAGAAACTGCATGACTTGAGTGGGAGGGTTTTAGACCGCCCGGGGGGTGTGTGGGGGCGTGAAAGGGGGCTGCCAGTGGGCTGTTCCTCACAAATAAAGGGGCCCTTTGGGGGCTTGCTTTTGTCCATGGAGGGGGGTCCCCTAAGGCAGTTCCGGAACTCCACACGCGCAGCCAGGCCCATACCCCCCCGTGTGGGCCCCAAAAGGTAATTTGCCCCTTTTTTAAACTCCCTTTTGTCTGTAACCCATGCTTGTATTTGCACCTCTCTTTACCTGTATATTTTTATCCTTTTGTAAAAAATTTGTCAGTGTGCCCTCAAAGGCAAATTAAATCTATAAATTTAATCTGAGTTAGTCTGTTTTGATCATCCTCACACCCTATTTCACGGTCTATGAAATTTAGTCCCCCGGGGGTTGGGGTTCACCGTTGTAAGTCGGTCAGGGGAACGGTCTTAAAAACTAACGAGGAAATGGTGGCAGTATTGTTTGCCCCCCTGTGCCTGTGTGGACAGGGGTTAACAGTGGAAAACAGTATTTGGCTGACCTTCGCACCCCGGGAAGGGCCGACAAGTCGAGAAACACCCCAAGCGGGCCCATCGCCCCCTAAAGGGGGCCCAAACTTTTGGGCTTTTTCGTCACATTTTGGGGGGAAAGCGGTGGGTCAAAAAATTGTGTTGTGGATGGTTTCCCGTACTCACAGACTAAGGACTCCCAGATGGGTTTTGCTGCGGGGTCTAAGATTTAACTCAGCACTAGACAGTCGAGGCAAATAAAAGGTTTTGGGTGCTTTTAGGTTGCAGTTTTTGTGCAAGGACCAAGGGTTGAAAGGATGGCTGGCGTAAGCAAGGGGCAAAGCTTGGGCCCCAGGGAAACAGTCGGTGAAGGAGCCAGGGGAAAGCCGGGCCCCGCCCGGCTAGGCTTTGAAGGTAAGGGGGGGATCCGCCGGGCTCCTAAAGGAGCCATTTGCGGGTGGTCAGGGGTGCAGGGGGAAACTCACAATCGGCTTTTCCCCTGAAGCTGCCCGGTAATTTGAGGTGGGACCTCACCCCCTCAAGGCCCTCCTAGCAGTTGCAAACGTTGGGCAGATGGAGGATCGCAGCGTGAGGGACCACCTATTACAGGTGCTCGGGGAAAAGGCCAAGTCCACCCGGGCCAAAGGCCTCCTGAGACCCAGGTCCCAAAGGGTTTAAAAGGGGGCGGAGGACTTTCCCATGCTGGATAAAGGGGGGGCCCTGGACCCCTTTCTTGCTCCCCTTTTGAAAAAAAATTTGCCGCCACCCCCATGTGCCTGGGGACGTGGGCCCGGTTTCTGACCCCTCGTCTCAGAGGTAAAGTTTTGGAGATCTTGGGGCCCTGCCGGGGAAGTCCCCCCCTGACCTCGGGGGGAAATCAAGCAGGCCTGTACGGAAAGTACAACCACTCCTGAGATGTACAGGAAAAAGCCCCGGGTTTGCGCGGGGCCACAGACATGGGCCGACCCATGGGGGGCCCTCCAAAAGGCCTTTCGCCCAGTGGACCTGGGGGTTTAAAGTCACCCCGCCAGGCTGGGGACTCATCGCCAGGGAGCAGTTTTTGGGGAAACCCCCGAGGCCCTCCACAGCTCTTCGTGACCGGAAAAACCTGTGGGGGCCACCAACCACGAAACCTGGGAGAGTATGCCAACAATTGGGGGCCCGGAGGCAGGAAGCACCCCAGCTGGAGGGGGGAAAAGATGCCTGCAGGTCCACTTGTCCTCCCCCTAAGCCCAGGGGGCCCCCCCCCCAATGCTTCCACATCTGTGGGGAACCCCGACTCTGTCCCCTTTTGCAAACAGCCGGAATTTAAAGGCCGTTTCCCCCGGGAGAGGGCCCCCCAGCCCCTTTTCCCAAGGCCCCCCAAATTTTTTTGTGTGTGGGTGGGGGTGGGGGAAGACCCTTGAAAAAAACCACCAGTCACCGTAGGCCGGTTTTTTGCCAGGGCTTTTTGGATACCGGCGCGGAGAGGACTGTGGTGCGGCCTGAGCTGGGGGGTCCCCCAAGGACATGATACCGGAAAGGGGGACCTGCGCTGTCCCCGGGAATTGGAAAGGGTTGTTGCCGGGCTCCATTTCCAGAGTGAAAATTTGGATTTGGGTGGGGGCAGGGAAAGGGGGGGGGGGGGTTGGGGTATCGCCGAACATTCGGTAGTATTTTGTTGGGGACAGACTTGGGGCGGGGTACCCGTTTTGGGGCCCCTGAAGCCCCAAGGTCTGCTCCCCCAAATGGGGATTGTCACCCCAAACCATGTTAATATTGTCCCATTTTTGTGGAACATGCAACTGAGGAAGTATGGGGGGGGTGACAGGGTTGTGCCCCCTTCCATTGTGGAAGGAAAAAAGGTCGGCAGGTTGCAATAGGGCACGGGACGTGTCAGAACCTGCGGGGAATTTTTGTCCTTGGTGTGGCATCAGAGGGAAAAAAAACGGGGGGGAGACACTGGGGTGGGGGAGAGAGTGAGGAGGGCCCCCAGGAAAGGCCACGGGGGAGGGTCCCCCACACCGGGAGACAGGGGCAACAGAACAGGGGGGGAATGCAGGTGAGGCGGGGCCCCCAAAAAAAGGGCCATAGAGGGGGAAATTCAGAGGGCCAGTTAGGCCAAACAACGGCATTTTATATAGACCCCGAGGGGGAGGGGCCCCCCCAGCGGTTTGCAGCGGGGGGCCCGTCCGCCAGGGGGAGGTCCCAGGACCGGGCCCAGGGGCCCGCGGACCCCCCCCGGCCGGGTATCCCTTGGGGGGCCCCAAGGTGGTCCCGGGCCCGGGACACATCTACCACCCCAATCAAGTTTGCGCGTTGCGGCCGCAGCCAAAACTCCGGGGGGGGCACAGCCACCCTTGGTCGACACCCCCGCGGGTGGTCTGGACAAGGACGGCTTACCACTGACGGTTTCCCACCGGGGGTTTCCCCGGAGGCGTGGCCCAGGGCCCACGGTTTGGGATTTCCCTATCGTTTGGACGGAGTTGTTGCGGTTTCGCACGAGATTCCGATGCCGGGGACCTAGGGTCCCAAGACCAAGGAAAGGGTGGCCCCATTTCTCGGCCAAAGATGGGGCTGATGTGGCGCCTACGCCCCTTTCGGCGAACCTGTAGAGGGTGGGGAAGGCAGGGCCGGGCCCAAAGCCCCATGGGACTCGGCCCTTTTATAACGAGCCTTTCAGGGGGGGGCTGTGAATTTAATTGGACCCTGTCCATTCCCCAGCAGCTCCCGGGGAAACGCTTCAAATGACGGGAGGTATAGCCACTCGGTACCAGCGGTTTTGCCTTTCTCAATTTTGGGCCCCACAGGGGGCCCGCCTTTAGAGATTTTCTCTCGAGTGGGCTTTCCCAGGAAATGCTCACTGAAGGGACCCCGTTTTTAGTCGCAGTTTAAAGCAGTCGTGTAAGTTATAAAGGGCAACATCTGGGGGCCAGCCCGTACCACCACAGACTAATGGCCTTGTGAATGGTTCATGGCACCCCGGGGGGGGACTGGGGCGGTACCTCCCCCAAACCCACTATTCGCAACCGGGGAAGTCCCCCAGGCCTAAGGGTTTCGCTCCCTTTAGCTCCCCTAGGGCGAGGTTTTCGGGGGCCCCCGGTTGTGAAGGAGGCTGGGAAGGAGATTAGCAACCCCGGAGGTTCGGTCATTATTGGTTTGTGCCTTCCTGACAAAAAGCAGGGCCTTTACGCAGCTAGTGCACGAGGGGAAAAGCAAAAAGGGCCCCGGCGCCAGAACAGTGGTACGACCAAAAACGCTTTTTAAGGACCTACAGGTGGGTAGAAAGTGTGGGTTTTGGTTTCCCCGTACCACAGGACAAGCTTCAGGAAATGGGAAGGCTAATGTCTGGGATAAGCAACTCAACCGTTCACTACTGGTCACCCCGGGGCCCGACCGGGGAAGGCGGAAAGGCCTTCCACTGAAATGATATGGCGCATCATGAGCGGGGGGGGCTTTGCCCTTTCCCGTTGCAACCTGCCTGAAGTGGTGAGACGGAGAAAAAACCCTTGGGGCATGCTTTTCCCGGCAGGGCATGGATCCATGAGGGTGTGGAGTTTTTTGGAAGCTCCTGGGGACCAAAAGGTCCCGGTTGGCAAAATCTCCACCCCTTTCCGGGATTGTTCACTAAAGTGCCTGGAAAGGACGGGTCACCCCCCATCACTGACACCCCGGGGATCCCCCCCAATCCGGCGCTAAACATATCGGATTCTCCCCGGAAATGCAGCAGACATGCGTGAGGAGATTGCAGATGCTAAGCTGGGGGTCATCCAAAGGATCCAACGTGCCGGGCCCCGCCTGTAGCCTTCGTCCGAAGAAAGGGGGGACCACCCGATTCTGCGTGGACTACGGGGGGTCAACTCGTCGGGCCACCCCATGCGTACCCAATGCCACACATCGATGCCTGCTCGATCATTGGCCGGGGCCAAGTAACTGACCATCGTGGATCTGAGCCCGGGGGGTATTGGCAGATTTCCCCTGACCCGTGAGGCAAGGGAAGCTCTGCCTTTAAACCCCTTCGGGCTGTACGATCCATTTTTGCCTTCGGGCTGAAAAAATGCCCCCGCCACTTTTCACGGGAATGGTCAACACGCTGCTTAAGGGACTTGAAGGGTACGCGGTGCGTACTGGATGACTGCCGTTTTCAGTCCACCTGGGGGGATCACCCCCACCCTGACGCAGTGCTTGGAGTATCTGCCAGGCAGGGCTTGACATTTAAACCGGAAAAGTGCCGCTGGGCATAGTGAGGTCCACTACCCGGGGCAAAGGGGAGGTGGGGGGGCCCTTGGAAGCCAAACCCGGGAAAATTGGATGCACCATCCTGGCCCACCCCCGGGCCAAAAAGCCCGGTGATTCCTTCTTTTGGGACCGCTGGGTACTTAGGGGTTTTTTCCACACTATAGTCCTGGCAAAGCCCTTTACCAAACCCCACAGGAAAAGGTTCCCTTTTCCCCAGTCGATTGGAAAAAAGACTGCGGGGACGGCCCTTTCCCAAACCCCCAAGGGCGCCCTTTTCCAGCTCCCCCCGTCTACCAACCCCCAAATTCACCGGCAGTTTAAGACAAACCGACCCAGTGACTTTGGCCCGGGGGCGTGTAAGCCAGGTGGAAAACCCAAAGGGACAGGACATCCCGGTTTGTACCTACCGGAAGTTTTGCCGAGGGAAAATGGCCCATTCCACATGGAAAAAGGAACCCGGGCATGGTGGGCCCCGCAGGGGCTGCGCCCTACTTAAAAGGGCGACATTTATTTTTGGAGACAGACCACAACTCTCTGAGTTGGTTACACATGGTCTCCGGACCAATGGGAGGTTGCTACGCTTTGGGCCTGGCGTTCCAACATACAACTTCGTCATTCGCCCAAACCGGGAAAGGGGGGGGAGACCCACGGAAAGCCGATGGTTGTCCCCACAGAGGGGGGGGTCGCCCTGGGATTTCGGAGACCGAGGAGGGTGCCCCCCTAGCGCCCTCAAAAGGGGGGAGGGGGGAAGATTCACTTTTCTTCATCCCCCCTTCTATCGAAATCCCCTTAGGCCCCCTTCCCCGGACAAGCTCAATTTACCAAAAATCAAGCCCCCTTGTAAATGCCCTTTTGGAGGATGTTCGCACACGGACATTTTGGGAAACCCAAAAGAAAAATCCCTTTCCCCTTAAATTTCACTGAAAAATGCTGCCTCAACCCCCCAAATTCAAAGGCTTAATCAATCCAACCCCGTCGGGGCGTCGCGATATTTCATATCGATTTATGGCGACAGTTCATAAAAAGGTGCATGGGCGTTTTCATTTCAAAATATGGGAAAACCCCCCCGCCACAACACAGGGGCCCCACTTCTTTCGGTTTCTGGGGTGCTGGGGCTAATACCCCGAAAACCGACCCCGGGGGAGTCACGTAGGGGTGTCTGAAATCCCCCGGGGCCGTTTTTTACCCCAAAGGAAAAACTTGGGGCCCATTTTTAAACGCCTTTTGCTGTAAAACCCTGTTTTATTTGCACCCCCTTTTTACCTGTTTACTTTATCCTTTTGTATATATTTGTCTAGTGGCCTCAAAGGGTAATAAATCTTTAAACTTTAATTGGTTAGTCTGTCTGTCATCGGCCTCCATGCCTAGTTCGGTCCCCATGTATATGTACCCCCGGGTTGGTTCCCGACCCTGTTTAAGTCGGTCACGGAAAGGGGCTTAAACTAAAGGGAAACTTGTGGGCTTGTTTGTCTCCCTGTGCCTTGTGGACGGGGTTAACAGTGGAAAAATATCTGGCTGCATTGCGCACCCGAGAGGGCCGGCACGTCGAGATACCCCCAAGGGCAGGCCGTCGCCTCAAGTGGGCCGGGGGTTTGGGCTTTTTTTTTGTACAGCGGTTTATTTTTTTTTCCGAAGACCACGTGGAATCATTTGTTTTTCCATGTATTTTTTAAGTGAATTATGGTCCCACCAGACCTTAAGTTCCTGTATTTTCACTTTTTCCAATTCTTTAAACAAAATGCGTATATCCTCATTACTTGCATTGTTTGCAGTGGGTTTGTCATATGTGGCAAATACTTGGGCTAACTTAGCCTCTCGATCCATCTTGTCAGTGGCGGGAATATCCCACACACACCGCACAAATCCTGTAGCGTAAACTCTAATGATAAACACCACTTCAAATAAGCTTGACACGAAGGAGTAATCCACGTATTCATATAAACTTCACGCGGCAATCATATGCATGCAATAGGGGTGTTGCACTTACTTTAGACTGGCTTTCGGTACACAAACCAAAACATAAAGCAAAAGAGTTCAATGCATCTCACCCCTCGCTCCTGACGTGCAGTCATCCCCACATTGGAGACACAGCTTGTGGTGTAATCAGCCTGATCTTTGCATCCGCCCGGCTAGCCGCCAGTTCTAGGATATCACATGCAGTCATATAAAAACCTCCAAACAAGGTCACAATGCCAGTGGATACGGTCCTCAAAAACGGCTTTTATTTCATATAATAACGAGTTTACAGGATAGTGTGGTATAAAAAATACGCTAATGCGTTTCAGACCCTGTACTGGGTCCTTGATCACAGCATATCTGATGTTCACAAAACAAACATATATATACAAAACAGTAAAATGTTAAAACCAATGAACAGGTGGTATCACGTCATCACAGGGTGTAACCTATTCGCTTAACCTGTGCACGTCCATCACTTTCAAAAGATATGTGCTGTATTGAATAGAAGGGTGAAAAAACAAACAAACAAAAAAAAAAACGTATGAAACTTAGTACTAATCTGCAGAAAAATAGATATACACAGCATTTTCATATCAGTATGTCATATAAGGCCTATTATTAACCTTAATAAATTACCTATAACAAAATAGTTTAGCCATTCATATTCAACGTACAAAAAAAAAACCTTAAGACAGATACATCTTTCAGGCGTTCCACATCACTTTATTGTAGTGAATATGGGGGTAGTAGATTATTTGAAATGTAAAGTAATTGAATAACTTCAATAACCCATAGGTGGGGGTGGATTGGGAACAGAAGGTTAGGCTACGTGAAGCCTTTTGAATTATGGAATGTGATACTAGGTTTCCCAAAGGTTTAAATCGCAGAAATGACCTGCTATATATTTATTGAAGACATGATAATTCTAGATAAATCGATAATAAGAACTATTATAAGTAGATATAGGCGAATTTCTCAAAAATTCGATTCGGTCACTTTGCCGAATTTTCCGACAAAATTCGTTTCGGTCCGAATTACTTCGGCACGAATCGCGTTAAAAAACAGCTATTTCCAGGCTGCACAGAGCCTGCAGGGTGCTGTAGAACGTTGTGCCATGCTTAAATATGCAGAGGGAGCTTGGTTTGGTCTTCATACAATGTTGTGTTTTAGTATGACACGCAAATGACTGCCGCCGCTCTTAGAATCGCTTCACTATAAAATTCCCTGGGCACTTAAGAGGGCAAAACTGACCAAAAAAACTGAAGGGGGAATGTAGCCTGATAAAGTCATGCGAGTGACAGCTGGAAAAAAACAAGCTGAGAGCTCAGGTGGCAACATTAGTGACAGAGTGTGGAGGTGACACAGGGGAGTACTTCTGTCCGCCTGGATCATCAAAAAATTGTTAATGGCCTTTCTCTGTTCATACACTCGGTCCAACATGTGCAGGCTGGAATTCCAATGGGTGGAAACATCGCATATCAGAGTGTGTTGGGGGAGGGCCGTTCTGCCGCTGCAACTCAAGGAGGGTGTTCCTGGCTTTGTACGAATGGATAATGTGCTTGCACAGTTTCCTGGCCATTTTCAAAATCTTCTGAAGTTCTGTGGAAGTCTTCAGGCACCTGTTCACAACCAGATTGACCCCGTGCGCCATGCAGGGCGCATGGACCATCCCTCCTCGGTGCAGCGCAGACACCATGTTACTCCCATTGTCCGTCACCATGGTTCCGATTTGCAGTTGGCGCGGAGAAAGCCACACATCGATTTTTGCTGCATGACGCGGAGTAGTTCCTCCCCTGTGTGACTGCGTTCGCCGAGGCAAGCCAAGGGTAGAACTGCGTGACACCGCTGTGCCCTACACATGTGGTATGATGGAGCAGTACTTGTGGAGGCTGAGATAGTGGTGGTGGTGGAGGAGGAGGAGGCGGACATTAGCGCAGGAGCCACAGTTTGACAACGTGGAGGAGAAAGCGGCGTCTCCTGTCCAAGTTGTTGGTGTGCTTGGGCAGGAAGCACATTCACCCAGTGGGCCGCAAAGGACATGTACTGGCCCTGACCGTAGTTACAGCTCCAGACGTCCGCCTGCCGTGCACCTTGGAACAAACCGATAAGCTCAAGGACTGGCCCACTTTCTGTTCTCCTCATATTTATGAAGGTCTGGTACTGCCTTTTTGGAAACGAAATTACGGCTTGGAACTCTCCATCTTGGCTCGGCACAAGCCATTAGTTCTCTGAACGGTGCAGAGTCCACCATTTGGAAAGGGAGGGACTGCAGTACCAACAACTTGGACTGGAGCACGGTCAGCTGCTGCACCTTAGAATGGTTGGACGTATACTGTTGTCTCGTTGCAATCGCCTCGCTGAACAACTGCTGGTGCCATGAGTAGCGAGGAGCAGGAGCATCTGCACCGGGAGATGATATCAAAGAGAAACAGCTCCCTTCTACAGAGGTGGGGGAGCCTTGACTGGCTGCAATTGCATGCGTGCCATTGGCCGCTGCTGCGGCGGGCTAAGAGGGACCACCAACATCTGAGCCACGTTTCTCCCAGGCCCCCCGGATGGGTGACGCTGGCTTTGTGTTGACGCAGGGCCGTGGTGCCAATAGCACCCTGGCCACGCTTCACTTTCTGCCCAAAGATTCTAAAATTACCCATATTCGGCTCCTCCAGTGTCTTAGCAACGAACTCCCCACACCGCCGAGTGCTGATTTTACCGCCAACGCTCCGCACTGAGTGAACTACTACCGCGCTGCCTCGCTGAGCCCCTGTGCCGCTACTTTTTTTGGACCTGCAAAGGCGGGTTTTCTCCCCCGTGGCCGCTTGGCTCCCGACCTCGCACTGCTGCTATCCTGCTGACTCACGGCCACACAACCCACTGCGGGCCCTGCGCCCGCTGCCTGACGCGCAAGCTGACGGCCCTCTTCTCCTGATGATGATGAAGCCCTTGCTTCAACCCGGCCCCCTCCCAAGTGCGGTCGGCTACATCTCTTTCTATTTGTGTTTTCATCGTCCACTGCTGTCCCTCATCCCCGGCCCTTGGTATGCCGAAGCTGACCCCTCAAAACATGACCCCCCCATGCCCACTCTCAACATCTACTTTGCCGCCTACTGCAAGAAGCCAGGGGATATTGGCCCCATTTCTTCGCTGCCAAGTAGCTGCCGACCACCCTCCTAAAAATTGTTCATCCTCGATTTATAGTGGCGCTGAGCCCAGCCCAAACATAGTAGATTCTGGCTGAGGGAACCGGAAAGGGGAAAAGAGGCGGACCTGAGGACAGGTGGGGGGCCGCTGCCCGCCCCCGGGCCATGCCAACTAGGGTTGTGGTCTGACGTTCCCACCGACTCTTGGCTGGGGTTTTTCAGATGTCATCTGGGAGGAAGTGGATGACCTAGTCAACCAATCAAAACCCTTTGGGTTGCTGAAAAAACACACGGCCACTAGATGACAGGGGCATTCTGGGGCCCCACCCGAGTGAACCCCTGCGCGAACGTCCCCTTGCTATGCTGCGGGGCCTGGGCCTGTTCAGGAATGTTTGTGCTTCTGCCACTCGCAGGTGCAGAGGCCTGCCACCTCTCTTCTGACATACTGTTTGTTCTAAAATGTACAGACACTGTTTGAAGAAGATATCTGTATATGATAAAATATACACCCTGTAATTTGACTCCAAAATGAACCAATAACAAGCTTGGGTAAACCCTTGGATATAAATTGCGCTCCACAAATGGCCAGGAAAAATTGACTTGTATGTGCCGTTTAAAAACTCTGGTGTATTTACTGAATGTAAAGGCTTAACCTTCGGATATGAATTATGTTACAGAATTTCTTCTGTGGCGGTGTAAAAAGAAAGTTTTTTTACTGAGTGCAACTGCAGAAAAATACTTAATTAACCCCTGGATGTAAATTGCGCCAAAGAATTGAGCCACCGCCAAACTACTAGCTTTGTTAGCGTGTTACAATGCCGTGTTTTTACGCTACACAAAGAGGAACAAAATTGTAATTAACCTTTGCTTGTGAATTAGGCTTACAGGAAAAATGTATAATTTTGGCGGTGAAAAAGACGGTTTCTTGGAGTCACCACAGCTGAAAAACAACGCTTAATTAACCCTTATTAAATTGCGCAAAAAATTGACCCACCACAAATACAGCTTTTGGAGCGTTTACAATGCCTTTTTTTTTTTTTTACGCTACGGGAAAAGAGATAAATTGTAATTCCTTTGCTTGTAATTTAGGCTACAGGAAAAAAAATGTATTATTTTGGGGGTAAAAAAATGACTGTTTCTTGGAGTCCCCACAGTTGAAAAAACAATGCTTAATTAAACCCCTGGATGTAAATTGGCGCCAAAGAATTGAGCCCCCAACAAACTACTAGCTTTTGTAGCGTGTTACAATGCCGTGGTTTTTTACGCTAATAAAAATGAAGTGGTATTTGTATTTTGTAAAAACGCTTGTTTCTTTAAATGAATACAACAGGAAACTGGCTTAGATCCCCCTTGGGATATTCAATGTGCTGTGAGCAGATAGGATTTAAATGTATATGCAGCTGCAGTGGACGCATACTGGATTTCAGATCCAATAAACCAAAAAATCAGAAATAGAACATTCAGAGAACAGTCTCTGAGACAAGCTGAGACACCCCACACGAAATCGCTATATAAAAAAAATCAGTTTCTTCAGTAAGAGCTATCAGCCGCATCAGCACCCTTTCCCCGATCAGTAAAAGTGAGAGGAGTGGTGGCTCCCAGCGTCGCGCCCGGACTTATATAGTGCGGTGACAGTCACAGAAATTCCAACCGGTCTCTGATTGGCTTCATCTCTGCACATGTCATGCAGGCTATGCCCTTCTTCCTCCCAGAGTGCTTTGCCCCATGTACGCCCATGTGCTCTAGCCATTTTATCAGTGAAAAGACACTTCGTTCACCCGAAGTAACCCCCAAAGTTCGACTTCGTTCAGGAAAACCCAAGTTTTCCTGAAATTCTAAACGAATTCCATTTTGTTAGAAATCAATTCCCCCATCTCTAATTAAAACTTTTCAATTCAGCCTGAATTTGTATTTTTAAAGTTTTTTTTTTTTTAGTATTTGATATGAATGGCTAATTTTATTTTCTAATAATTTATTAGGTTGATAATAGGCCTTATATGACTTGATAAAAAAAGCTGTGTTATCTATTTTTCTGCAGATTGTACTAAGTTTCAATGTATTTGGGGTTTTTTTTTTTTTTTTTTTGACGTTGAATTGAATGGCTAAAATTATTTTTTTATAGGTAATTATTGGGGTTTTATAAAGGCCTTTTAGACATACTGATATTAAATGCTGTTTTTATCTTTTTTCTGTAGATTAGTACTTTTTTCATCGTTTTTTTTTTTGGGCTTTTTTTTTTTTTTTTTGGTTTCATTTTTTTCCCCTTCTATTCAATTACTGACATATTGCACATCTTTTGAAAAGTGATGGACGTGCACAGGTTTTAAAAGCGAATGGTTACATCCTGTGATGACGGATACCACCTGTTCATTGGTTTTTAAAAATTTTTACTGTTTTGTATTTTCTTATTGTTTTTTTTTAACATCGATATGCTGTGTCAAAAACCCATCAGGGTCTGAAAATGCGTTAGGATTTTTTATACTTAAACCTGTAAACCATTTTATGGAATAAAACCATTTTTTGAGGATGTATTGCTGCATTGTTTACCTTGTTTGGAGGTTTCTATATTACCTATAA
This sequence comes from Phyllomedusa bahiana, assembly GCA_025379985.1. Classification (NCBI taxonomy): domain Eukaryota; kingdom Metazoa; phylum Chordata; class Amphibia; order Anura; family Hylidae; genus Phyllomedusa; species Phyllomedusa bahiana. Next base: position 545 of record JAODAL010046401.1, on the reverse strand, counting down.
AAGGGGGCCCCTGACTCCTAAGGGCCCCTGAAATACCTACAGGGGGGCCCGATACCCTAGGGGCCCTGACTACCCAAGGGGGGCCCGGAACTAATTAAAGGCGACCCTGGCTACGTAAAGGGGGCCCTGCTACCTACGGGCCCCTGACTATTTAAAGGGGGCCCCTGACTACCCAAAATTTTCCCGGTATTTAAGGGGGGCCCGACTATCTACAGGGGGCCTGCTACCTAAAAAACTAAAAATGGCCCCCTTAATACCTACAAACTTAAAAGGGGGGTGACTTCCTTTCCAAATAGTTAAAGGGGGGCCGACTTCCGCCCAAGCTAAAGGGGGGGCCTGCTTCCCTACACACTAGCTAAAGGGGGGCCCTGCTTCCCGCACATAGTAAAGGGGGGCCCTAACTACCCGTATATACCTAAAGGGGGCCCCCAATGCCTGTTTACACCCCAAAGGAGACCCCCAACTGCCCTGTATACTACCCCAATGGAGGCCCTAACTGCTTTTTCTACTGCATGGGAAGTCTAAATGCCCGTATACTACCTAAA
>JAODAL010046400.1:0-30956 GCA_025379985.1 Phyllomedusa bahiana | reverse complement strand
TCTGTTTGTGATTGCTAATTTAAAAGGAGGGGGTTTATTTGGACCAAGGAGAGCGAGCGACGCTTTTTAAAGGGGTTTTCTAATCAATCTATATTAAACTGTACATGGCAGAAACAAAATAACACTCTTTAAGTTGTACGATGTGTTAAAATGCAATAATATGGGGGGAAAGAAAAAAAACAAATAAATTGAATTCAAAAAAGTTAATTTTTTTTTTCTTTATTTTCGTTACACCCATACTATTTCTTGGGCTAACGAAAATAAAGAAAAAAAATTAACTCATTGAATTCAATTTTTTTGTTTATTTGTACCCCATTTTTTTGATATTTTATAACCACGTACACTTAATAAGTGTTTCATTTGTTTTCTGCCATGTCATTTTATTATAGATTGCTTAAAAACCCATAAGAGCTCGCTCCTCTCCCTTTGGTCCAATAACCGCCCCCTCTTTTAACTTAGCCAATCACAAACAGAGCTCGCTCTGCATTTTTTTTCCCCATAGAACTCTATGAGAAGGTAGCTCCCCTGCTGATTGGCTAAGCAGGAGATCCCCCTTCCCCCCCCCATACGTACTAGAATATTTCCCTAGACAGTAATAAAACTTTTTAGGGCCCTTCTATCTCCCTTCTTTCTCCATCAAAAAAACCACTACATATGATTGGGGGTTTTATATCCGCCGCCTGGCCAACCAATCACTCATTCTCCTTTTTTACTGTATTTTGAACTGTCCCGCCTTTTCATTTGATTGGGTCATAATTTCCATAGCTTTAAGGGGGGCCTGTCGCTCCTATTCTGTTTGGCTTTTTTTGCCGCCAATAGAGATCTTAAAAAATTTGAATTACTGTTTTCCCGGCTTTTCTCTTACCCAATTCCTGATGTTGCCCCCGGTCTCGGCGACAAACGTTGTTGGGGAATTTAATTATTTTGATAGAAGGTATGAGCTCTTTTTTAGATAATATTTTACACCTAATAAAAACGATTTTTTTAAATCATACTCCATGCCGCACGGCGCTAAGAGCCAAGATTTCATTGCCCCGATCTGGCCATAGACTACAATGGGACAAAGTAGCTCGCGCTCTGTTTGGGACCGAGATAGCCAAGCCCCCGCTAGCTCAACCAATCAGTCTCTTTTCTGCATTTTTACTGTATTTTGGAACTGTCCCCCCTTGGAGTTTGATTGTCAGTATTTCTCCATGGGTTTAAATAATGGGTCCCGTGCTCCTATTCTGATTGCCAGGATTGCCAACCCCCCGCTAGTTCCACAATCAGCTCTTTTCTGCATTTTTACTGTATTTTGAACTGTTCCCGCCTTTGAATTTGATTGGTCAATACTTCCCCATAGGTTATAATGGGTCACTCTCGCTCCTATTCTGATTGGTGGTTTCTGCCGACCAATGAGAAGCGTTTTACAGAATTTGAATTGCTGTATTTTCCCAGCAATTTCCAAGATCCTAATTCCTGATGTTGCGCCATTCTAGTTTTTGGGGGAAAAGTGTTTTTTTTTATGGTTTTTTTTTTTTGAAGGTTTTAGCTGTTTCTCTGATATTGTTTTACACGTAATAAAAACGTTTTTTTTTTTTTAATCATACTCCATGCTGCACGGTGTTGAGAGCCGAGATTTCTTTTGCGATCTTCTATATGTTTCCTCTCATGTTACGTTCACTTCGCCTCCTCCGGCTTATTTAGACCAGAATCAACTAGGTCTGCCTGTCGGAGCTGGCGAGCGCTGCAATGTGCCGCACTTTGCCGACCTGCGATCGTACATGCCTCGGAGTATTCGAATGAGCCGCCTCCCGCCCCAGAACGCCCACACCGTGCCCATTACACGCCCCTTCATGTGAGGCACATCGGAAAGTGACGAAGGCTGCGCCTAACATCGCATCCCTGCGTCCGACAGGGGATTCGGGCCGGTGAGGCGAAGTATCGGGTGCAAATCCCGTTCATACATGTCGCCCCTTGTGTCTGATCTGTAATTAGGTTTTTACTGTGTAATGTTTGTTTTTTGTCTGTACCTATACCCTTTAAATTATAAAGTGCTGCTGACTACGTTGGTGCTAGATAAATAAAGATTATTATTATTACAGTGACCATATGGGGGTAGATACCAACTGTACATATGCGCCCTACAGACACATATTACCGCTATACAGTGACCATTTGTGGGTGGATACCAGTTGTACACAGGTGCTCTGCAAACATATGTACAGTACAGTTACATTCAATGACTCACAGGTGATGTTTTCTCTTATGGTAGTCATTCCCTTTCCCTAGCCTCTTCAGACTTCCATGAGGACTTCTACTGGTCATGATTCATCCCTGCAGAATTAACCACAAAAATATCTTAGACATCACTTTTCCAGCACATTCCTAGCTGTTACCTAGCTCTGTACAAACTCTCCATGTAGTAATAGGTGGAGTAGAGGAGGCCATGGGTTGATAGGTGGTGTGAGGGGGTTGTAATGTGTTAGGTGGAGGTTGTATTTTGTGTTGGCAATAGGCCTAGACAGAGAACCAACCCCCTCTCCTCTCCGTAGATTGTTGTGTGACTGTGGCCTACACTCTATCCGCTGCACCCCCAGAAGATAAGCTGCAGCCATGACCTTTATGGGTTGTATGGGATGGATTTTAGTACTACCTTGTTTTGAACTGTTTATATTTCTCTACAAATTTCGTCATTTGGAATACGTTGGATTTGTTGGACTATGTCAGACCAATGTTGCATCTATTTCTTTAATAAAACGGTCAACGAGGGCTAGTGTCGGGGAGTATTTATTTAAATAAATTGTTTTTTTTTTCTGTTTCTGTGCTTTTTTTTACAATTTTATTTCAGTTTTGGTAATAGAGGCATCTCATAGATGCAAATTATTAAACAGAATGAAAAAATTATTAAAAAACTATACAACGTGGGTTCCCCCATTTTTCATAACCAGCCAAGGTAAAACCAACAGCCACAGCCTGACATTATCAGGATGGGAAGGGCCATGGATATCTACCACTTCTCATTCTAAAAATACCAGTCCACAGCCACCCCAGAAGCGGACCATCACATTAGATGATGGTAACCTAGTTCTTTCCCACACCCCTGGTGCTTTGGGGTAAGGGTTTAAAAATGACAGGGGTTATGTCCCCTTTTCATTTGATGAAAAATACTGTTTGGGCGACTCCAAGCCCCACAAAAGAAAGGGGAGAGGGGTCTGTTAAGGCCTAATTACTAACACTGAAAAAAAATGTAAAAAAACAAAAAACACAAAAACCCAACCGAAAAAACTATTTTTTTAAATAAAAAACCCCCCGCCCACCTCCATCTTAATCTTTATTTTTAAAAAAAAATTTGGTCGGGACATAGTCCAATGAACCCCTTGTAGTCCAAAAAAGGGAAACCTGAAAAGGGAAAAAAAACAAAAACCAAAAACGGGAATGGCACAACCCAGCTTTCTTGGTCACTATTAGGAATAGCCAATCCAGCGTTTGGGGAAAATTTTGGTTTTACATCCCGACAGTAGGCCCCCAGAAAATTTGGGGGTGCCTGAAAGGGGGATATTGGCTTTAAAACCCCAGCTTTCCTGGATGGTGGATAGGTTTTAAAGTGTCGGGGAAAAAGCTGGTTTGACACCCCCCACGGGCGACATCAAAAAAGGGCTGGTTGCCTCCAGGGGAGAGGGGAAAGGGGCTTAATTTAGAATTCTTTTTGGCTCCATAGCAAAATGAATGGGACCCCCCACCAAATTTCCCCATAAATTTAAAAACAGCAGAAAAGGGAAGAAAAAAAAAAAAATTTTATAAATCATCTACCAAATATCAGGAAACCCACAGGGAAAAGGTTTTTTGGAAGCAGAAAGTTTAAAAACACTTGTTTTTTAAAAAAAGGAAAAATGTTTGTCCCGGGTTTGGGGACACCCTTAATCCGGGGGCATGGCAAAAGATTTCATGGCCCCCGGGTGCAAAATTTCTTTTTTGGGGGCCCCCCTACTCCCAAAGACTTCATCTGTGGCCCCAAAATTTTCAACAATTGCTATTATGCCCTGTGTAATCATGAAACCCCTGTACCTCCCTCACTACTTTCCCCAAAAAATTTATATTTTACACAAATATAAATACACACCCCACACATTTTATAAATACACCACAACAAAAATTTTAAATATAAACACCCCACATATATATATAATATATAAAAAAAAAATATATATTTTTATATATTTATAAAAAATATATATTATTTTTAAAAATATATAAACTTTAACACACATTATTTATACACACACCCACACATTATAAATATACACACGCAAATATTATATATATCCCCCACACACATATATAAAAACCACACAAAACCCCACACATATATATAAAATATTTTAAGAGGGCACCCGGAAAGGCTGCAAGGGTGAAATATATTCCCCCGGGTTTTCCCGCAGGGCACAAGAAAACAGTGGCAAGGGGACTTCAAAGGAAAGAAAAGTCGCGGGGCCCCCCGCCACTGGTAGGGGGCATTTACGTGTCCCCAAAAAGGTACTGGCCTTGGGGGAGGTAGGAGCCGTTTTTTTCTTTTGGGTCACTGCGAAAAGTTTTGGCCCCTTTGTTTTAATAGCTAGTATAACCCTGTTTAAAAAAACGGGTTACCCCGGGGACGGTTCAAACCGGGAGCAGAAAATTTTTTGGGGGGGGTAAACTGCTCCCCCAGGTTCCATTCCCCCTTTTGGCTGCCTTAAAATTAAGTAGTTTGGGTCAGCGACTATGGTGTGGCGTTCCCCAAAGGGGCAAAAAGGTTTTGCCCTGAGGGGTTTGGGGACTGGAAAGAGAGGCAAGACCCCTTCCCATACAGCTATGGGTTTGGGTTTTAAAAAGGTGTAAGTAGGAAAAACTCCCTTTTGGGTACAACCAGTGCCCCGGACGAGCGGGATTTTCTTTCATTTGTTTTGGATTTACGTTTTTTAAACCTTTTTCCCACTGTCTTGTTTGCACGTTTTTGGGAAGAATAAAAAAGGAGAAACCCGGAAATTTGGGACTAAAAAATCTTTTGGGGTTTCTCTGTCAAATGGACTTTTGTTACGACCCCAGAGCGGTTGAAACTTCAAAATATGGTGGGGGGTATGCGAAGGGCGGGAAGGGGATTTGTGGTGACCCTGTCCTGGGTGACAGCTGAAAAACAACGCCCCCGGACGGAGCTGCAAAAAAAAATGGAGGAACTGATCAAGCATTGGTTCAAAAAACCCTCAAGACCCCCAACAAGCGTTATTTCCCAAAAACAGGGGGCCACTGCATTTTCAAAAACAGGTGCACGAAGAAAGGGGTTCAAGCCCCCCAAAAGTGAGACCAATCTTCTGTGCGGGGTGCACAGGGCCACGGCCACAAAAAAGCACGTATGAACCCAAAGGCTCTGCAAGCCTTAAAAAGAGGGGCAAGGATGCCCCCGGGGGTTGCAGCCCCCCCCCCAAATAAAGCGGGGAACAGGGGGCCGTGAAAAAAATTTACGTGGGGGGACGACTTTTGAAGCCATTGGTCACGTTTAAAAAGAACCCAATTTGAGGGGGCAAAAGTTTCCCCAAAGCCCGGGGGCTGACGGTTGGCCCCCTTTCCCCTGATAGGGTAAACCCCAAAAAAAGTGTATTTTGCCCTTTGCGAGCCCAGGACGCCGGGGGGTTTATACAAAGGCAAAAAGGAAAAAATATTTGTCCCGGCTTGGCTTTTCCCTTGGGGGGCCCCTGGGCACGGCGGGGCTTCACCCGGGGAAAGAAAAAAGAAACTGTTAGGGTTTTGGAGGTGGACCCGCGGGACCCCCCGGGAAGGCGAGGGCGTAAGCCCACACCAGGGAGGGGAAAGTCTAAGTGGGTCCCGGTTTTTCACCAACCCCGGAAAAAAGGGGGGATGGACTTCTGCCCCGGGGAGTCCACCGGGCCTACCACTGGGGCGGGGTTTCCCTGGGGGCGGCCCAAAGGGGTAGGGAGGTACAAACCCGGCAGTCATGTCGTATTTTGGGGGACAGGCAAGAAGGTCAGGGCAGGGGGGGCTGTAAATTCCGGGGAACGTAGACAGGCAAAAAAGGTTTCAGGGCGGGGCGGCAAGGTTTGTGGTCGGAAAAACCCAAAGCAAAAGGGCCCCCGGGTTTACACTGGGGCAAGACAAGGCTTTTCTGGAACGCTTTCCCAATAGGAAATGTGCACTAAAGTTTCCGGAAAAGGGGCCATTTGGGAAAAGAGGCTGGGCTAAAATAGGAGCATGCCCGGAAAAAGGGAAAAATTTACGGGGGCATTTGCCCCTTTTAAAATACGGGACTCCCGGGGGCCCCGCGCGCCCCCCAAAGGGGGGCCGGCGCCGCCCCACGGGCCCCGAGGGGACCGGGACGGGGGGGGCGGGGAAGCGGGGCCCGGGGTAAGCCCAACGGGGGACCCGGGCACCCGGGTTTAGGGGGCCCCCCGGACCCGGGGTTGGGGGAAAGGGGGCGCCGCTGGGAGTTCGGGGGCACGGATGCGCCTCCCGCCCCCGGGAAACGAGGGCCGGGGGGCATCCGTGAAGAAAAAAACCAAGGGGTCCCAGAGAAACGACCAAATACCACCTTACCAGAAAGGGGGCTGCAGCCAGGGGAGCCAAAACCCAGCCCAAATAGGGAAATTTGGGCCCAAAATGCCCCGGGGGATTTGGGCCCCGTGCTTCGTCCATGGGGGATACAGCCTGTTTGGGGATCTCGACCCAAAAAGTGTGGACGCCCATAGTGTCCATAGGGAGAGTTTTACTGCCCCCCCGAGGGATTTTTTTTCCAGGACTTCCCTACCCCGGGGAATCCAAAGGGGGCCCGGGCATAGGGTAATACTGTTCCTGCTGTTTGGGGGGTTGATTTGTATCCTAAGGGGGGTGGAAACTTTTCCAGAGCTTTCCCAAAGTAAAGGGGTGCCAAGTCCCAGAAAGGACTAAGCTTTCCCCCCCCCCCCAAAAGGCCAAAATAATTTTTCGGGTGCACCATGGATTTGGAAAACATTTTGGGCCTACAAAAGGGCCGGGTTTACAGCCGGGGGCCTTTGGAGGGGTACTTCGGGGGGAAGCGGGGGTCTTTTTTGGGCCGGGCCTTTTTGTGCTGTTTTCAGGGAAAACCATAAGCGACCGGCAAAATATGTCCGGTGGGATAGGGGGCCATTCTGTGATGGCCTTAAGGGCCCTGGGAAAAGTCGGTTTACATTACCCAAATGCCAACTTATTTGGACCCCTGGAAAACTCCAGCCCCGTTGCCTAGGGGTGATTTGCATACATGGGGGAAACAAAGGACTATCCTAAAACCCCAAATTTTCCAACAAAAAGAAAACTCCTTTGCGGATCCGTGACCATGAAGTGGGGAGGGGTTTTAAAGGGAAACTTAATTTGGAAACCATGTGATAATACCCCGTGTTTTTCCCTTTGTTTTGGAATGTAGGGAGAAAAAAGCAGGCCAAGGTGTGTAAAAAACGAAATGTCAAAAGGGTTTAAAACCCTTTTAAATGCTGTGAAAAAGGGGTATCAGGGGGTCCTGAAAGTTTTCCCCCCTTAGGGGGTCCCGGCTGGAAAAACCGAAGGGAAAATCCCCCTGAGGTTGAGTTTTCCCCCTTAAAGTCACCAAAGGAAATTTTTGGGACGGAAAAATTTAAAGGGGACCCCAAACCTAGCAAATGCCGGGAGGAGTTTTGGGGGTTTAAATAAATGGGGTATGGCAAGAACCTGACCCCAAATTTGGGGTTATCCCATTTCCAGTACATAATTTTTACTCCTTTACAGGGTAAAAAAAAACCCCCATCTGAGGTTAGGAAAAACCCTTGTATTTGCCAACCCCCAACATGTACCATGGCCCTTGGAGCGGGGTCATTCACTTTTGGTTTGGGGGGGCATTTAGGGGTGGACAAGCCCAAAGGGAACGAAAGGAGCAAAATTTTTTTATTGGCCCTTTTATATAAAAAGGTAAGGATTTTAATTGCCCCACCCCTGTCCAAGTGTCAGGTTAATACCCCCCCCCAAAACCCTCCGCAACCCCCTAATTCCCCCTCCCATAATTGAAATGCCTTTTGATTTGGCTTTTGTTTATGGACCTTGTAGGACCACTTCCCTAATTCAGCCAGGGGCCACCCCACATCTTGGTGGTGCTAGAATAAAGCCACCCGTTAACCCGGGAAACCATCCCCCCTCAGAAAAACCTTGTTCTAAGGTGAATTTCAAGGGAAAATTGGTTTTCCAATGTTTACCCCGGACAGGGAACTGTTTCCACATGTTCACCCCCGGGCAGGGGTCCCAAAAAAAAAATCCTCACTGACAGGGGACCCCCCTTCATGTCCAAAATTTTGAAAAAAAGCTGTGTCCCCCTCTTTAAAAATTACACAACTTCGAACCCATTAAAATTTACCCCCCAACTGATGGCCTGGTGGAGAGGGTTTAACAGGGCAATTTAAAGGGGGTGCCAAATAAAGGGGGGTTTGACCCAAAGGGTGGGAAAGAAATTGGGGCCCGTATTTTCCGGTTTCTTAAAAGGGGTTTTTATAAAGGGGGGGTTTTTACAGCTTCCACAGGGGTTTCACCATTTGAAATGTTAAAAACAGAAAAACATCCCCGGGGGCCCATTAAAAAAAAGCTAAAGAGACCCCGGGGGAAAAGGAGCACAATTTCATCGGGGGATGTGGGGTGAGATGCAAGATAGGAATTTTTAGCCAAATAATGGGCCCAAATTGGGGAGAGAAATATGCCCAACATAGGGACAGGAAGCCCCAAGCCCGAGTATATAATAAAGGGCTGCAAAAGGGAAGGGCCTTTCAGGGCCCCGTAACCGGGTTTTTGGTGCTAGTTCCCAAAACGGAAAGTAAATTCCTGGGAAAGTGGCAAGGTCCTTTATGAAGGGCAGAGAAAAAAAAAACAGCCGAAGTAAACTATAAAGTAAATCAGCCAGGGAAAAGGGGAAGCCCCCCCTCCAAAAATTTATCATGTTAAAATTGCTCAAACCTTGGGAAAGGGCAGGGGGGCTCTCATTTGGTAAGCCTAGGGAGGCCTAGTAAGGAACTAAACCCTAAGTCCATACTCCGACTTTTTGTCAGCATTTTAAGTACAAGAGGTAAAGGGGTTTTCCCGGGGGAAAAAAACAATGTGTTTTCTATTTACCAGGTAGAACCAGTGTTTTTCAAGCATGAATAGTAACAGAGGGCCGGCCAAAAAGGGGAGGGTATTTATGTGCCCAACCCAAGACAGGGCCAAACTCGGAGGGGTAAAAAAAAATGCTGGGGTTAAAAGAAAGGCACAGATGGGGGTCAAAGCCCCATAGTACTCATTACTAAACCCCGGGCGGGAGCATAAGGGAATTTTTCAATTGGGTTCAGGAAATTAAATAGATTTTAAAGGGTTACGCATTCCTAAGCCAAAGTTGGGTGACAAAAAAAATAGGGCCCGCCAGATACTCACCAACCCCGGACCTTTAAATAAGGGTTTTTGGCAAAAACCACTTACCAAACCCGCAAAGGAAAAAAAAACAGCCTTTCCCCCGCCCGAAAAAGGGGGGATTTTTCCCAATTTTTTTTGCTCCCTTTTTTTCCCCCAAAGGTGCCCCCCTGCCCGTGTTTCCCGGGATAATGGATCTTTGTCTTTTAAAAAGGCCCCCCCAGAAATTTAGCGGCCCCCCCTATCTAGATACGTGGCATCTCAGCCCAGACTGGGAAACCATTGGCGAAGGTCCCCCGGGGGCCCGGGCCCTTCGGGGGAGGCGGGCTTGACGGCAAACCCCCAAAAAAAATCAAAGGTCCGAGGAGGCCCCGGGACCTGGGGGAAAATATTGGGGCCCGGGGAGTTATCCAAAACCCCAGTTGGATAAAAAACGAGGGTATCAAAAAATTGGGGTTTAAAAACCCAAATTTAAAAAAACAAATCAGGAAAGGGCCTTTTTGGGATTGGGCCCGGGTCAAAAGAAGGTTTGTTTAGAAAATTTGCCACAATTACAGCCCTCCCCCCAGAAAACCCACAAAAGGGTCTAAATCCTCAAAGGGAAAAGGGATAGAAAATCCAAAGGGAAACTTTCCATAAGTTAAAAGAAGTGTTTTTGTAAGAGACCAGTATTGATTGGGTCCTAAAATTTTTAAAACCGAGTTTTATGGTACAGGCAGGGTGCCTCAATGGGACTTTGGGGCGGGGCCTGTTCCCCGGGGGGTTTTACAGGGAAAGCAAACCCCCTAGGTTTTTTCAAAAACAGGGAATTTTAAAAAATTTGGGGGAGAAGAAAATATTCTGAAAATAGAAAAGGGGAAAGTTTTTGCTCTGAAATGGGCAATTGAATCACTTTAATACTACCTTAAAAAAAGGGGAAACATTTTTTAGGGTTTGTTACTGACCCTTTCCGTTTTGTCCTTAAAAGGATGGGCCCCAAATTTAAGGGGAACAATGCAAGAGTGACCAGGTGGGTTTTTTCCTTGGGAAGATTTTAAAGGGTTTTATGTTGGGGAAAATTCCCCCAGGGTCCCCAAAAAGGCAATGCAGATGTGTTGTCACGGGTTTTTTTTGTTGTTTAAAGGGACAAGGGCTCCCCCCACGGGTCGGGGGCAGGGGGGGGAACCCTAAAAAGATGGCAGGGCCGGGAAAAAATCTGCAATGGGGTATATATCCCCACCCGGGGTTTTTTTCGAGCACAAAGGGAAAAAAAAGAATGCAAAAACGACTTCAAAGGAGAAGGAAAAATCCATGGGCCCGCCCCTTGGGAGGTGGCTGTTACGTGTCACCAAGGTACTGGCCTTGGGGAGGGAGGAGCCATTCTTTTTGTTGTCAGCTAACGATATGGGATTGGCCAAAATGTTTAAAAGCTAGTATAAACTGTTGGAAAACAGCTTACTTTCCCGGGGGAGTTTCCCTTTCCGGGAGCCCAAATGTTGGGTTTTGGGGACTTTCTCCCCCGGTTTTTAGTCCACATTTGGCGCCTTATATAAGTCCCGCTAGTCACTGACTAGAGGTGGGGGCTGGGTTACCCAAGGCAAAAAGAGTTTTGACCTGAGAGGTTGCGGACTGGAGAGAGGCAAGATCTCCCATACAGTCACGGCTGGGTTTAAGGTGTAGTGAGGATAACTACCTTTGTACTAGCCAGTGCTCAGAGAGCAGGATTTCTTTTATTTTTTTTGGGTTTTTACGTTTTCCCCTGTTGCCACTGTCTTGTTTGCACATGTGCCAATAAAATACGGAGCAACCGTATTTGGGATTAAATTGGGTCTCGTAAACTGGATTTTTACGATCCAGAGCGGTTGGGCTCACAATATATCTTTTTTTTTCACATATAAAATTATATATCTATATTTTACAAAAAAATATACACCTATATTATTTTACCTATATAAAATATATATATATATATATAATATATGAAAATAAATATATACACATTTTTTAAAATAACCCCAACATAAAATATATACACACAATATAAATAAAAAATATAAAATAAATATAATATATATCCCACATAAACTATATACACACATATATAAAAACTATATATTATATAACACAAAACATATAAAACACAATATATATATAATATATATATAAATATAATATATAACAACACAATATACATAAAATATACAACACAATATATAAAAATATTAATATATAAATGCACACACACCACAAATATATAATACATATATACATATAATATATATATATACACACAAAAAAAAAAAATATAACACCCCAATAAAACACAACATATATATACAACACACACATATATACACCACACCACAAAAATATATAATACACACACACCCCACTTTTTATTATATTTTTATATTTATTACTATATTATAAACACTCACGCCCTTTTGTCACGCCACTGCTTGTTAACAAATTTCTATCAGCAATCTGCGTAGGCTTTAAAAGAAACCAGGTCAAACAAACTTGCGTTAAAACAATTTACAAAAAATATTTATTTGGGGTATTAAGTCTTTTTGGTCCAAAAAGCTGGCTGAGTTTTTCAAACGTTCCCCCAGCATGGCTGCCACACAGACCAGTCTCATGTTACATAAGGTATACACTTTAGATGTATATTTTATATAACATAACATATAAGCTGTTGGTGACTGTGATTGCACTTACTGTGCTTCAGTCGGCACAGTCACTATCCAGGCAAAAGGGTGACAAATGCTGGCTGGGAGCTCGAGTTCCGCCCGGGACGCTGGAGGAGACAGCGCTCCTCCCCCCTCCCTTCCTGTGTGTGTCTGAAGAGACACCATCCACCTCCGTGCACGGAACGGACTGCCGGCTTCTGCTTCTTTCAGCAGGCGCTGGTCGGGTCTGTATATGACCGCACGAGTCGCGACCACAGCAGTGTGGCGTGGGAGGTCCATGGGCCCCCTTTGCTCAGGGGCCCGGTCGCAACTGCGACCGCTGTGACCCCTTTAGCTATGCCACTGCCTCAATCTCTAATCGCTATGACTGCTATAGTTACGCCTATGCAGATCAGTTACACTCAGCTTTCCTAGATGCTGGATAGTCAATCCAGCATCCAGTGAAGCTGGAAAAGCCATGGGGGGAGGGAGGGATGGAAATTCGGGTGAGGGGACAGGGAGCGAAAGGGTGACAGAAATCACTTACCTCCTTTTGCTGTGTGCTTTCCCAGTTAGACATGTCTGTTTTTTTCAGACGCGCGAAAAATACATGTTGAGTGATTAACACTGCATATTTTACATTGCACTCTATGAGAAGTGTAGTGTGGATTGTTTGGGGGGTACTTAAGTACGTATTTCGGAAAAATGCCGCCTGAAATACACGCCAAAATATGTCCCAAAAGAACAGCCCCTAACAAGGCAGAGATACATCCGCTGTGTTGTGTTTAAAAGACTGCCTCTGTAGGGAAAGAGAGTATGAGTGTCTCAGAGTTCAAGAGACTGTCTCTAGAGAGAGAGACACACACACACACACACACCGTAGTATAGAGAATAGATGGCAGCTGGTAACAAGAGACTGTGGTGTTTAACGTGACTGTTGCTGCTGGTGGAAATATTTTTTGGGCCATGAAGCAGCTTGTTAAGGATCTGGAGCAGATGACTGCCCAGGTGGTGCAAACTGTGGCCAAACAGCAAGCCAGTACCCAGCAGCATTAGGCCCATGCTGCATCTATATGCGCACATACTGAGGCTCTACAGGAGATGAACATGCTGTTGTCTCAACAGGTGTCGAGGCTGGCAGAAACTGTCCAGGATAAGGAGCCCACAGAGTCAAATCTGAAAGCTCAAATGTCAGTGTGTAAGGCTATGCGAAAGATGACTGCAGAGGAAGACATAGTGGCCTTCCTTGTGGCTTTCGAGCAGATTGCCATTTGTGATCGACTGCCAACTGAGTAGTGGGCAGATGTCCTAGGGCTGTTTCTTGGCAAACAGCAGAAGATCTACCATGATGTGCCACCACAGGAAACCATAGAATAACCCAAGCTAAAGGCGGAGATTCTGGTTCATCTGTGGTTAAGTGTGACGGCCCAGATGCCCTTTATGGCAGAGGAAGTGACACAAAAGACATTTGCTGATCATAGTCAATTGTCTGGATGTCCAGAAAATGGTCTTGTGGATGCTGTTACATAGTTACATAGTTTGTAAGGCCAAAAAAAGACAGCCATCCATCCAGTTCAGCCTATTTTGCTAAAGTGGGGCAAAAAAACCCATGAGGTAGAAGCTAATTGTCCTCATTTTAGGGAAGACGTTCCTTTCCGACTCCAATCTGGCAATCAGAACAAATCCCTGGATCAACAATCCTTCTCCAGACTCCCAGTCACTATAACTTGTTATATTATTATGCTCTAGAAATTCATCCAGACCCTTTTTGAACTGTTATTGAATTCACCATGACAAGTTCCTCCGGCAGAGAGTTACACAGCCTCACTGCTCTTACAGTAAAGAATCCCTTTCTACGTTTATGTAGAAACTTTCTATCCTCTAGACGTAGAGGATGCCCCCTTGTTCTGGATACAGTCCTGGGTGTAAATAGATTTTGGGAGAGATCTCTATATTGACTTTTAATATATTTATACATATGTATCATGTCCCCCAAACCATCTTTTCTCTAAACTAAATAACCCTAATCTTGCTAATTTTTGTTGCCTGCCTTTGTACCTGTTCAAGCTCTACAATGTCTTTCCTGCTAACCAGTGGCCAAAACTGTACACAATATTCCATGTGTGGTCTAACCAGTGACTTGTATAGTGGGAGAATAATGTTCCCATCATATGCATCTATGCCCCTTTTAATACAACCCATGAATCTATTTGCCTTGGCAGCTGCTGCCTGACACTGGTTGCTACAATTAAGTTTACTGTCCACCAGGATTCCCATGTCACTTTTCCCAGCGTTTTTCCATTTAACATGTAATCATGGAATGGATTTTTCCTCCCCATGTGCATAACCTTGCATTTATCTGTGTTAAACCTCATCTGCCATTTCTCTGCCCAGGCCTCCAACCTATCCAGATCCCTTTGTAATAAAACAATATATTCTATTGTGTTGATTACTTCACAGAGCTTAGTGTCATCTGCAAAGATCGATATTCTATTGTGCAATCCATGCGTAAGATCATTAATGAAAATATTAAAGAGGATAGGGCTCAATACTGAGCCCTGTGGTACCGCACTAGTAAAAGGGATCCAATCTGAGTATGTACCGCTAATTACCACCCTTTGTTTTCTATCACTGAGCCAGTTGCTTACCCACTTGCAAACATTTTCCCCCAGTCCAAGAATTCTCATTTTACTTACCAACTTTTTCAGTATCAAATGCTATAGACAAATCTAGATATACAACATCCAATGCCTCACCCCGATCCAGTCTAGAACTAGCTTCCTCATAGAAGCTGATGAGATTAGTTTGACGAGACTGATTCTTCATAAGCCCATACTGGAACGGAGTTATATATTTATTTTCAGTGAGATACTCTAGTATAGCATCTATTAGAAAATCTTCAAACATTTTACCTACCACAGAGCTTAAACTTACTGGCCTGTAATTTCCAGGATCACTTTTTGACCCCTTTTTGAATACTGGCACCACATTTTCTATGCGCCAATCCTTTGGGACATACCCGTTATTATACAGTCCATAAATATTAAGAATAGTGGCCTATCTATGACAACACTTAACTCCTTTAGGACACGGGGGTGCATACCATCAGGAACTGGTGATTTGTTTATTTTAATCTTCTTAAGATGGAGCTGCACTTCTTCCTGGTCGAGTTTACCTCATCCCTCTGCTTATCAACAGGAAGGTCATCCTCCTCAGTAAATATAGTAAAAATAGGTTTGCTTTCTTCTCATCGCCCTCCACAATATCTCCCTCACTACTTTTCAAAAGGCAACATTTTCTGTTTTAATCTTTTTACTATTTATATACTTAAAAAATATTTTGGTGTTAATTTTGTCTTTCTATGGCAATATGACTTTCTGTCTGCAGCTTTGCTGCCTTTATCATTATTTTACATATTTAATTTTTTTCCTTATAGCTTTTTAGTGCCTCTTCACTGCCCTCCTGTTTTAGTAGCTGAAATGCTTTCTTTTTGTTATGTATTGCCTATTTTACATCTCTGTTGGATTTTTCCTGTTTCTAATCATTTTATTTCCATAAGGTATGTATCTCTCACAGTGGGCGCCTAAGATGTTTTTAAAGATCTCCCATTTATTATTTGTTTTGCTATTTTTAAACACATTGTCCCAGTCAATATGGTTTAGGGCCTCTCTAAGCATATTACGATTAGCCTTCCTGAAATTCAGTGTTTTTGCTGCTCCTTGACAAAAAACTCTATTGAAGGATAAATGGGAATTTATTATACTGTTGCTAAAGGTAACCAACGGCTGGATGTCCTGTTGCCAAGAGATCGTGTGTTACTCTCAAGTGTGTGCCAAATCCTATGGAAATCAAATTGGAAAGATGCCTGGTTCCAGTTGTTGCTCAGACTTGATTAATTGCATGCAGCGTTGCCAATGGAAAATTATTTATGTGCATCAATGTGTGAGAAAAATGTTAAGTATGAACAAAGTGCTATATAAACTATAGTCAAAGTGGTAGAGAGGATTAACTCAGGTGTGTCCCTAGAGGTCATGGCGGAGGATAATGCAGTTGGTGTGAAGCCAGTGGTATATAGAAGCTTGCAGAGTGGTCTTATTGCAGCTTCCTGAGCAACTCAGGTGATTACCAAGCGTGACCTAGCTGCTACAGCCATAGTAGTGAAAGAGACTAGCTCAAAGGTACCCCTAGAGGTTATTAGTGCTAAGTGGATTGCAGACAATGTGTATCCTGTGGTTGATAGCCATGTAAAGAGTTGTGATGTCATTTCCCAAGGAACTCATTTGGTTGCTAGCAGCAACCAAGTGTCCTCTGTACCTATTGGTATAAAAAGGGTTAATGTGTTTCCTGATGTGCACACTGCAAGTAGAATGAATGAATGTGATTGCCCTGCCGCTATGTGTGAAAGGAATGGTATCCAGTAGGTAAAAGGGAAATAGGTGAAAGTAATCCTGACGGAGGTTAAGAGTCCTCCTATAGTAATGGTTGTAGATGGTGAGAAAATATCTCCACACATAGTTACATAGTTAGAACGGTTGAAAAAAGACTTCATCAAGTTCAACCAAGGGTGGGGATAGATGTGGATGAAGGGAGGGGGATAGAGAATTTTTAATCTTAGTTTCCCCTACTGATGAAGACTTGGAACCCATAAGGCAAACAACAATCTGCCCTAAATGAATATTTAATTTCTGCTCCCAAAATTGCCATCAGACTGGATTTAAAAGTTGATACAGCTACATAGGTATTAATATATTTTAGTTTCAAGTAGTTATCTAAGCCTTTCTTGAAACCCTCAACTGTTCGTGTTGTGACCAGCTCTTCAGGCAGGCTATTGAACAAATTCACAGTTCTCATGGTGAAGAAGGCTTTTCGCTTCTGGAGGTTGAATCTTTTTTTTCTCCAAATGAAGGGAATGTCCTCTTGTCTTTTGAGGGGGCTTTAAATGAAATAGCTTTTCCCCCTACTTTTTGTCGGAAAAGTATGGGGAAAGCAATGTGGGACCGCAGGTAAGTAGAGCTGAGGAGCAAAAGGAGCAAAAGAGAATGAGGAGCAAAAGAGAATGTGAGCATATGGCGCAATGCGCGGCCGTGGAAGCACCGAGAGCGGTCCTCCTCAGCTCTACTTATCTGTGGTCCCACATTGCTTTCCCAGGTTACCTTCATTTACCATACATTGCCTCTCATTCCATACTGGGCCTCTGAACAAACACAATTTGTGATCCTATTGAGAAAGGCTGCAGTGTCAGTCGAAACGTCTTTACATACGATCACATTTCCTCAAGCCATATATATTTTTGTAATGCCAATCTATTTAAGTATGGAAACTATATAAGTCTTTGTAACCTCTTTATGTAAATCTTTGATTTCATAATATAAACTACTTAAACTGAAAATCATAAATTCCTGTGTGTGCTGTGGAATTACTTTCATTAAGCGTTCTAGGACAGGGGTCCCCAACTCCAGTCCTCAAGGCCCACCAACAGGTCATGTTTTCTGGATTTACTTAGCTTTGCACAGGTGATTTAATTATGCTGCACAGGTGACTTAATTGTTGTCAGTGCATTCTGTGGAATATCCTGAAAACATGACCTGTTGGTGGGGCGTGAGGACTGGAGTTGGGGAGGCACTCTGTCTACCCAGGCTCAGCATGTAAAACCGGACATAAGTGACTTTGGGGTTGTAAAGGAAACTACACCTCATAGCTATAAGATGCAATGTGATGAAGTCTGTGATATTGTGGAGCATGTTTGCTCTATGTCCACTGTAGGGTAAAGTAAACCTGCTGAGATGGTGCACACAGATCAGATATCTGTTGCTAGTGGAAATATGATGGTGTAAACAATGTACAAGGGTCTGCTACTGACCATAAAACACAGTATGAGCCTGAAAACATGCCAGCTGCAAGAAGAACCCAGATGGAAGTGAAAAGCTCTCAGGTAGGAGATGTGGATGAGATATGAAGGAAATGTCTCCTCATTGTACACCCAAGAGTCAGCTGCTATATAGAGCCAGTGCAGAATGTGGACCAGTGGGTGGAGGGCAGATGAGAATGAAGGAGTCCTCAGACGCTATTGAAGTGTCCAGTTATGTAACTTACAAAGTTTCCTTAGAGGTTGTCAGTTGTAACCTTAGGAATGCTAGCGTGCATGTTGAATGTGGTGACTTTTTTGTTGTAGGGCATGCATGGTTTGTGTTAGCGGTGTTGATACTTGGGTGATTGTAACTAACACCCATGGTCACGCAAGCTCCAGCTCTGTAGTTTTAAAAAATGAAGATGACTGTGACCTGTTGGTTGCCCATTGTGGGGTGAGGGAGTGCTGTGAAACCGCGGCCTCTGATGATGTAGGAGAGAGGTTGCCCTTGGCAACATGTAGCAGTCCAGGGGATGCCAATGGTGAGAGTCTGGCCTGTGCCCTGGAGCAAGATGAAATCCTAACCCTGGCTCTAGAGATGACCAGAGAGGTCTGAACAGGATCATTGAGAGTATACTGAGGAGGGGATAGAGGAGGGAACCTCTGACTCTAGTTGCTGTGCGTATTCGCAGTGTCAAGTGGGGACAAGTTTTTTCTAAAATATTTGTAATGTTAGGGCAGGTCAGTAAGGACCAGGGATTTTATATTAGTGTGTAGTAAGGCAGATCTTAGGGAGTGGTTGCCGTTAGCAACAGATCACAACATAGTTCTTACCTGTGATGAAAGGCAGGTCACAGATGGCTGGGAGAAGGTAATAAGTGTGGAGTGTGTGATTAATTGTACTACTACCCCTGAGAAAAGTAGCGTGTCTATTTCCAGGGACGCAAAGAGAAGCTTGAGTTAGGTGGGACGTTCCCCCAAAGTAGGAATTTTGACCCTTGAGGGAAAGTCCTATGGCCTTTATCAAAAGTGGAAGATATGTGGCAGAGTGACCTAAGCATCAAATTCGCTGCACAAATGTTTTACACAGGGCCCTGCGTATGGGGGCTAGCCTCAGTGGGGGAGGTCCGCAATGTTAGGTCAGTAACTTTAGGTTACTGACACTCACCAATATTAGTATACACTCACCGGCCACTTTATTAGGTACACCAGTATAAGGGTTGGACCCCCTTTTGCCTTCAGAAATGCTCAATTTTCGTGGCAAGATTCAAAAGGTGTTCAACGTTTCTCAATTTTTACCAAGGGGCCCCCAAAAAGTGCCAAGAA
This sequence comes from Phyllomedusa bahiana, assembly GCA_025379985.1. Lineage (NCBI taxonomy): Eukaryota > Metazoa > Chordata > Amphibia > Anura > Hylidae > Phyllomedusa > Phyllomedusa bahiana. Next base: position 11,750 of record JAODAL010046400.1, on the reverse strand, counting down.
AATATTCCCCACACCATGACACCACCCCCCACCGCCTGAAAAAGTTGTACAAGGCAGGATGGATCCATGCTTTCATGTTGTGACGCCAAAAATTTTGACCCTACCCTCCGAATGTCGCAGCAGAAATGAGCTCATCAGACCAGGGAACGTTTTTCCAATCTTCTACTGTCCAATTTCGTGAGTTTTGGGGAAATTTTGGGGCCTAGTTTCCTTTTTTAGCTGAAAGGAGTGGCACCGGGGTGGTCTTCTGCTGCTGAGCCCATCGCCTCAAAGTTTTGCCGTACTGTCGTTTTAAGATGCTCTTTCTCCCCCTTGGTTGAAGGGTGGGTATTTGAGTCACTGTTGCCTTTCTATCGCCGAACCCGTTGCCCATTTCCTTTGACTCTGGCATCAACAAGGGTTTCCCCCCACAGGACTGCCGCTCAATGGATTTTTTTTCTTTTTCGGCCCTTCCTGTAAACCCCAGAGATGGGTTTTGGTGAAAATCCCAGGAGATCAGCAGTTTCTGAAATACTCAGACCACCCTTCTGGCCCCAAACAACCATGCCAGTTCAAAGGCACTCAAATCCCCTTTTTCTTCCCCATTTGTTTGCTGGTTTGAAGTGCAGGAGATTTTTTGGGCCCTTTTTCTACTTTCCCCTAAATGCACGGTTGCCCCCAAAGGATTGGTGATTAGAAATTAAGTGTTAAGAGCAGTTGGCCCCAGGTGTACCAAATAAAGGGGCCCGGGGGGTTGTAGCTGCTCTGCAGCTAGTCCATGCCGTTTTTCCCGGATGGCTATTTGTGATGGTGGGGGGGCCATTTTCCCCCGTTCAAGGGGCCCGTTCTTTCAAGGTTTTTAAGGGCCCATTTTCTAGGGGCCCCCCAGGGGGTGTGTTGCTACCGGATTTGGGGTAAACCCGTTTGAGTGTTGGCCCCCAGGCTTGTACTGGACTTTGTGAGTGACTGTTTTGTGGTGCTAGGTGGTAGGCCAAGATCACTCACAGAGCAGTACTATTTGTCTAGTTAATGGCCAGACAGCCTAGAATTTATTTTGGATTTGGGTTTTTTGTTTTTGGTAAAATTGTTTCTGAAGAATATAGCTGCCTGAGGCCAGTTTGGAAATATATTGTGTCGGAGTGACATACTGTATGTACGAAAGTGGACACCAGTAAAGCCTGGATCTGAGGGGTGAACGGCGTCCCACCCACGCTTCAAACCCTTCAAAAAAAAAAACAGCCCCTTTAAGCTGCCTAGCCCAAACTATATACAAAATAAATAACCTCTAAGTAGCCTATGGTTTCTGAATGACTTTCTGTCTTTTACCCCCCCAAATCTGGTTCTTGGTGGGGCCCCCTAAATGCCCGTTCTCCCGCTGTCTTTCAGACGTTTAGAAAAAGGGCCGGGGTGCACCACCCGGGGCAGGCCTCCCTGGGCCCTCCTGGAACTTTTCCCCCACTATTTTCAGCTTCCCATCAGGGACATATCTCCCCCCACTATTTTTCCCGCAGGTTTTCTTTCAATAATTTTTTACCGTGGGGGAAAAAAAAATTTTTTTGTCAGCCACCAATTGTGCAAGTTCTCCCACTTATAAAAATGAGAGAGGCCTGTAATTGACATCATAGGTACACCTCAACTATGAGAGACAGAATGAGAAAACAAATCCTGAAAATCACATTGTCTGATTTGGAAAGAATTTATTTGCAAATTATGGTGGAAAATAAGTATTTGGTCAATAACAAAGTTCATATCAATACTTTGTTATATATCCTTTGTTGGCAATTACAGGGGTCAAACATTTTCTGTAAGTCTTCACAAGGTTGGCACACACTGTTGCTGGTATGTTGGCCCATTCCTCCATGCAGATCTCCTCTAGAGCAGTGATGTTTTGGGGCTGTCGCTGGGCAACATGGACTTTCAACTCCCTCCAAAGGTTTTCTATGGGGTTGAAATCTGAAGACTGACTAGGCCACTCCCGGACCTTGAAATGCTAAGTTTGGTGGTGGAAAGATCGTGGTCTGGGGTTACATTCAGTATGGGTTGTGCGAAACATTTGCAAGGTGGAAGGCAATATCAATAGCCTAAAATATCGAGAAGTATTAGCTACATCTTACATTCCCTATCATAAAAGGAGTCAAATTTTGCAGCAGGATGGTGCTCCATCTCATACATCCATCTCTACATCAAAGTTCCTCAAGGCAAAGAAGATCAAGGTGCTCCAGGACTGGCCAGCCCAGTCACCAGACATGAACATCATTGAGCATGTGTTATCCACACGCCACTGTGATAGGGTTGCAGCGTGGGGTATGAAGAGTTCTTTAGGATTCTGAGGGAACTGGGGGGGTTTGCAGTGAGTTGGGCCCTTGTAATTATCCTCTTCACAGCACACATCAAAGTTAACAGGTTCCACTGTAGGGCAGTTTAACAGGCTTTATTCAAGTCCATTCTCCATACAGTAACTTCAGTAAACATCAATTATAACAGAAAAGCAAATGGCTCCTGGCATTCACACAGTTTAACTGCTTACAGGGGGGGGTAATAAGCTCACAGATACCTGAGGGTTCACCAGTCATATCCTGTCACTCCTGAGCTGTGATTGCTGGCTGTTCTCTTCACTGTCTGGTGTGCAGTGGCTGCAGCACACACAGGACTCTGTCTTTACTGTCATGTGCTCTACCTTCTTCTGTGTCCTTCACTCTGTGGCATAGGACCTAAACTACCCAGAATCCACTCCTCCAACAGTGTTCCAGCAACTTCTGTCTCCTCCCCTTTTTCTAGCATGCACAACACTAGGTTTGACTGTTCTAGTCCTGTGCTGTACAACCAACCATGCTGTGTGCTGGTACTTTTGGCGCCCTCTAATGGCCAAGGAGTAATAACTAATTTACACTTGATAAGAACAGTGACAGTAGAGCTTACCCCGGGTCACACATGTTTGGGGTAGGATAAAAGAGGAAGCTTGGAAGACAAAACCAAAGAATCTTGACGAACTCTGGGAGCCATGTAAGACTGCATTCTTTGCTATTCCTGATGTCTTCATCAATAAATTGTATGAATCATTGTCGAAACTCATGGATGCAGTCCTTCAAGCTCATGGAAGACACACAAAATATTAAATATGGCTCTAATAGCACCACAACTTCATTCACCACTGTTATGAAACATATCTTTGTATTTGAAGTGAATTATTTGTTTGATTTTCACATTACTTTCTTTGGGCGACAAAACTTGTCTTGCCAAAATCTGACCTTTCTGTGTTCCTTAAATGATCAATATTTCAGCAGTGAAATGTATTTTCGTTAACAAAACCTCATTTGGGAGGGTTTCAACTTGCATATGAGTCATTCCTAAAACTAATGGATGAATTTTAAGTCAGGTTATAAGCTTTGGTTTCCATAACATGGATAAGCGACAGAACTTCTGTCAGGGACTGTATATACTGTGGCTGAAATAAGTATTACACATGTCACCAACAAAGGTTTTTGTATAATGTATTAAATAGATTTTAGTAAGCGTGTTCAATATTTTTTTCCCTGTGTCATTTCTCATTATTACACATAACTTAACTCATACATGCCAACTTTTGAAAGTGTGAAAGCAGACGATTTGTAGGTGGTGGCGCACATAGCACGCCGGACCAAAATTTGCATGAACACACCCTTCTTGATGGTGACCCACGCCCCTTAAAAAGCCACACCCAATCCACCTAGCTGTGTAACGGCTCTGGAAGAAAGCTAGATTAGGGTTTTGGCGTCACCCAGCTTTCCTGAACTGTTGGATGGTTTATTCAGCATCCAGGAGGGCTGAGAGATACCACCAAACTTTGCCTCAATAGGTAGGTATCTCGGTACCCTATTTGAACCCTGTAGCCAGGTAGTAGCCTCCTGTAGCCAGGTTGCTGCCCCCCCTTCTAGCCAGGTAGATGCACCCTACAGCCAGGTAGCTTCCCCAATAGCCAGGCAATGCCCCCAGTAGACAGGTAGTAGCCCTCTTATAGCCAGGTAGCTGTCCCTACTAGCCAGGTAGTGCTTCTTATAGCCAGGTTACTGTCCCTACTAGCCAGGAGCTGACCCCTTATAGCCAGGTAGCTGTCCTTACTAGCCAGGTAGCTGTCCCTACTAGACAGGTAGTACTTCTTATAGCCAGGTAACTGTCCCTACTAGTCAGGTAGCCGACCCCTTATAGCCAGGTAGCTGTCCCTACTAGCCAGGTAGCTGTCCCTACTAGCCAGGTAGTGCTTCTTATAGCAAGGTAGCTGTCCTCTTATAGCCTGGTAGCTGTCCCCTTATAGCCTGGTAGTGCCCCCTTTGTAGCCAGGTAGTGTCCTCTTATAGTCAGGTAGTGTCCCCTTGTAGCCAGGTAGTGTCCCCTTATAGTCAGGTAGTGGCCCCTTACAGTCAGGTTGAGCCCCTTGTGAGATTGGACTTTCTGTCCCATGTGTAATATGTGCTGAGAGTGTCATAAATCAGTGAGGAGCAGACAGCGGCCAGGAGTCAGTGGAGAGGGCACTGCTGCATCACCGTGCTCAGGACACAGGGGGTGTCGGCTTACAGAGCAGCAGGACAATTAGGGCTTGTTCACACGGAGTTTTCACTCCGTGTTAAAAAGCGCTTTGTAGATCTGTCTTGGGGCCCGGGACAGAGCGGACCCCAAGACAGATCTAAACAATTAGCAGTGAGATTATCACTGCGGGCTATGACGAACACGCAGCAGCGTTCACATGAGAGAATGCAATTCTTTACAAGACGGACCCGAGCGACGCTTTTGAAACACGCAGCGACGATCTCTCATGTGAAGCCGCTGCGTCTTCCTCATAGCCCGCACTGATAATTTCTCATTGCTATTGTTTTATCCGTCTTGGGGTCCGCTCTGTCGTCCCAAGACGGTTTCTACAAAGCGCTTGAAACACGGAGTGAAACTCCGTGTTATCAAAGCCCTTAGAGCCAGCCAGGAAAGTGAGCAACAGCATCATCGTATAGGACCTCTTCTAATGTAAGCCCCTCTGCAGGCCCCCCCCCCAAAGCAGGGCGCAGTGAGAACACGGAGGTTGAGGAATGGGGTGTGGAGATCGAAGGAACAGCATGTAGAACATAACCTGAGTGTGACTGTTACTGACTTTTGCTTAATTACTTACAGAGCTGCCCTGCTTCAGGCAACGTGCGCGTCCTGAAAAGGCCGTGCGAGCTGCTTTCATTTCTGTGGGAGATTTCGCTGACCCCCCTCCCCGGCATTGACCCTTCTGCAACCAATGAGGATCCCACCCATAAACAGAGGTGGGAAAAATTTCACCACACTGAAGCATGCACACTCCCTTCCCCCGCACACACAACTGAAGCATGCACACCTCTCCAAAATGGTTCCCTCCCCTGCACACACACTGAAACATGCCCCACCCCCCCCCCTCACACACACACTGAAGCATGCACAAACCTCTGCCACACATCTTCCCCCACACACACTGAAGATGCACACTCCTTCTGCCCACCCCTAACTCATCCCCCTCCCCAAAAACACTGAAGCATGCACACCCCTCACCCCCCTCACACACAATGAAGCATGCAACACCCTCCCCCTCACACACAATTAAGCATGCACACTTCCCCTTTCCCCTCACACACTGAAGCATGCACACTCTGCCACAGTCCCCCCCTGCACACACACGAAGCATGCACACCCCTCCCCTCACACACTTAAGCATGCAAACTCCTCCCCTCACACACACTGAATGCCATTGCCCCAACCTTCCTGCACACACACACTGAGCATGCACACCCCTCCCCCCCCCCACACACTGAAGCATGCACACCCCTCCCCTCACACACACTGAAGCATGAACCCCCCTCCCCGCACACACACTGAAGCATGCACACCCGCCCCTCACACACACTGAAGCATGCACACCCCCCCCTCACAACCCCACTGAAGCATTCACACTCCTTCCCTGCACACACTGAAGCATGCACACCCCTCACTCACACTGAAGCATGCACACCCCTCCCCCACACAAACTGAAGCATGCACACTCCTTTCCTGCACACACTCTGAAGCATGCACAACCCCATCCCCCCTTTTTCCAACACACTGAAGCATGCACATCCTCCCCTCACAAACTAACCTGTCCTTAAAAGCTGGGTGGGTCCATTTGCTCAGTTCAAGAGAGGGGGCGGAGCCTCGCGGCTCCCACGAAGCCCCGCCGCATTCCCAGTAGTGCTTGGGGCTCCCTGCTCTCAAGTAGCTTCCTATGAAGCTACGAGAGCATTGCCGGACCGCGGCCGAGGATGGTGGCTTCAGGGGAGCGTCAGGAGACGCTACCCTAATGCCTCCTCACACATATAACCTCCGGCAGCTCTCCAGCTGCGGGAGGTTGAGCAACTGAAGTGGGGGGGAGGGACACGGCCCTCATTAGCAGGAGTGACCCCCAAAAACGGGAGGGTTGGCAACTATGACTTAACTTATGGACATCTATAGTTTGATTTCTTTACCTGTGTGGATTAGATGGGTTGTTACAACATCTGGTGAGAGTTTCAAGTCAACGGAACCATAAGAAATATTTTTACTTAGAAAATTGGTAGTGTTCAATACTTATATCAACCTGCTGCATGTATGTGTGTGTTCATGCTGTTTCAGCTTTCTGGTTCTAGGTGGAGGGGGCCCCTCTATCTCATTTTGCTAGGGGGCCCTATGAATTCTAGTTGCCCCCTGTGTACTCCCTATGATAAAGGATTGAAGATGTTGTTACCTCTAACACTGTCTGTGAATTTAGAATTTCCGAAACAGAAATAAAGAGGAGAGAAGCTCGCGAAGCAGAAGTATTGCTGCAGAGAACAGAATGGTCTAGCACAATTAAACACAATCAATCCTTGATGTTACCACAATGCTCTATCTCAGTGACTATTCCCAGAAAAGGAATCATGCTTTGGAAAAACTGTGATTTAGTGACGTTTTATTTGGCACAGGAAATATATAACAACTGTCTGAATTGTGAAGGCAGATGTGAAATGGGGGTTGCCATGGTAACTGCAGTACAAATATTTTTTGCTTATTGCAAACATGAACACACTGTGAGATGTGTAGTGGGGCTATTAATAATCCCACATGCTGCTTTATTCAATATTTATTAAAAGGAAGACAAAAATCTGTTCACCAAAACATAAGCAGTGCAGAGGATAGCAAAACCAGGCACAGAAGGCTTAGTTTTACATCAAATGCCGCCGCGCTTGGGGGGAAGCCCTTGTTAAAATTAAGCTTTTTACATAATTTTAAAACCTAAAATAGATAAAGGTCTATAAACAATATGAAAACTGCAGGGCTAAAAGTACATGGACATCGCATCTAATCAGCTCCAGCTCGCTCATCTCTAAAGTGAAGAATTTAGTGATATAGTGCGATATTAGCAGTATACTGCGCTGTACAGATTGTCATCACTCATATGTCACTGTCTACATTGGGGTTCATGATCTAAATTCCAAATGAACTTATCAGTAAGTGTTGGGGGGAAGCCTACAGAAATAGGAGAACATGCAACCTCCATACAGATGTTGTTCTTGGTGGTCAGATTCAAATCCAGATCCCAGTGCTCCAAGGTAACACGGCCACCAAGCCCACTTCAATGACTTTTATAATGGCAATAACTGAATGATATTGTCTAGGAGAAACAGCAGCTCATGCACAGAGCAGAAAGAAACACAGGTTAATAGAATTTCATAGAAATCACTGCCAGCAACATTGCTGGGGTGTTCCTGGGTTAGGCTTAAAGAGGTATTACCACGAAGGCATTTCATGCCTGGTTTGTTCTGCTATAGTTATCAGTGTGTTTTAAAGGGGGAATGTATGATTTGTTTGAACCACATACCCTGTTTCCCCGAAAATAAGACATAGTGCATTTTTAGTTATGAAATTTAGAGTTTGGCTGCTTATGCTGATGTTTGTGATGAAATCACTACAGCATAATAATACATGTTGATGTTTTGTTCAACAATAAATGTGAATTATTGTTCATAGAAAAAAATACATCCCCTAAAAATAACTCCTAGCTCGTCTTTAGAAGCAAAAATTAATATAAGACACTGTCTTATTTTTGTAGAAACAGGGTATCATGTGACCCAGCAAGCTTGAGATAACCTTGCCTTTCCCCACATTGTGCTCACTCTAGTCACACTCAAGACTGTTTATGTAAAGAGCTGTGAGTAGCTACAATCTAGCTGTGTGGTTGCCACTTCTACCTTTCAACAAGGGGATCCTAGCTTCAAGTCCCTGCAGGAACCAAACGTGGATTGTTTTCTCAGTACACACACTAGTTTGAAATTTCTTTTTTTATTTTTATTTATTTGTCCCACATTGACTAGGACTTCAAAAATAAAAGAACAGATACTAAATGGGAGATTTTTAAAAACATCTTAAGCGCCCACTGTGAAAGGTACATACTTTATAGAAATAAAATGATTAAAAACAGGAACAAGCCAATGTGGATCAACAGAAAGGTAAAGAAGGAAATAAATAAAAAGAAAATGTCTAAGCTACTTAAACAGGAGGGCAGCGAAGAGGCACTATAAAGCTATAAGGAAAAAAAATATGTAAAATAATGATAAAGGGCAGCAAACTGGAACAGAAAGGCAGATTGCCAAAGAGAGAAAAACAAAACCCCCAAAAAAATTTTTTTAACTATATAAATAGAAAAAAGGGTTTAAAAAGAAAATGCTGGCCCTTTAAAAATTTTGGGGGGGGAAAAAGTTGTAGAGGGCAACGAGGAGAAAGCAAACATATTAAACAATTTTTTTCTCCAACGCATTTACCGAGAAAAATGTTCTTCCTGTTGATGAGCAGATGGATGAGGTAAACTCCACCTTGTTTCTTGTCTATCCCAGAAAGAATGACTCCCCTTAAAAATAAAAAGTTTAAAAAAGACAGTCACCATCCTGAGGGATACACCCCCCTGTCCTAAGCAAATAAGTAATTGATAGACAGGGGGCCCCATTCTTAAAGTTTTAAGGACTGTATAAAAACAGGGAATGTCCCAAAGAAATTTTGGGGCATAGCAAAATGTGGGGCCATATTCAAAAAGGGGTCAAAAATATCCTGGGGAAAATATAGGCCCGTAAGTTTAAAAACCCCTTTTAGGAAAAAGTTTTGAAGGTTTTCTAAAAGATGCTATACTGGGGTATCTCACTGAGAATAAATGTGTCCTCCTTCCTGCGGGTTTACAAAAAGGGTCTCCTTCAAACCCAATCCATCACTTCAGAGGGGGGTCAGTTCTAGACTGATCAGGTGGAGGCATTGGGATTCAAAAAATCTAGATTTTTCTAAATCATTTTGAACAAATGCCACATAAAAGTTGGAAAATAAAATGAGAATGTTTTTACTGGGGAAAATGTTGTAAGGGGGGTAAGTAACGGGCTCAGTGATAGAAAACAAAGGGTGGTATTGTGGAAAAATAATCGGACTGACCTTTACTAGTGGGGACCACAGGATCCATTTTTGGGCTCTATCATTAAAATCTTCACAGGTTTGCACTAAAATATCAATATTTGCAGATAAAATAAGCTCTCTAAAGAATAAACACAATAGAGGATAAGTGTTTTTTTAAAAAGGGGATCTATTAATTTGGGGGCCGGGTAGAAAAGTGCAGATGGGGTTTTAAACACAGATAAATGCAAGGTCATGCACATGGGAAGGAAAAATCCATTCTTTTTGTTACTTTTTTAAATGGTTTAACTAGAGGGGGGTGAATTAAAATTCTAACGAAGGGGAAATTTTCGTTTAAAAAATTTCGGGAAAACTTCGGTTTCGGAACAAACAAATTTTTGGGGTATTTCGCGTGAAAAAGGGTTGCTTTTATTGATAAAATGGTGGACACATGGGTTACATGGGGCAAAGAACTCTGGGAGGAAGAAGGGCTACCCTCATGACATGGCAAGAGAACCCCAATCAGACCGGGGGTTTCTGTGACGCACCGCACTATAAAGCCCGGGGCCCCGACGCAGGGAGCTCAACCCTCTACTGTACTATAGGGAAGGTGTTTGCGCGGCGTTGTTGGTAGCCTTACTAAAGGGAACTATTTTTTAAGAATTTTTTGGGGGGTGCTCACTTGTCTCGAGCTGCTTCTTTTAAATTTCTATTTCTGATTTTTTGGGGTATTGGATCTGAATCCAGTGTGGTCCCTGCAGCTGCAATACATTTTAATGCTATCTGCTCACAGCACTTGAAAATCCCAAGGGGGATCTAAGCCGTTTCCCGTTTTTATTCATTTAAAAAAACAGCTTTTTTTTCAATACAAAAACCCACTTCATTTTTTCTGCTCAAATTTTTTTTTGCCAATTTACATCCCGGGGTTTAAATTTGCGTGTTTTTGCTGTTTTTTGGGGACTGAAAGAAACCGTTTTTATTTCACGCCCAAAAAAAATTTTTTTTTCCGTAGATAAATTTACAAGAAGGGTTTAATACAATTTTCCTTTGTTGTGTAGCGTAAAAAAACACGCCATGTAACAGCTACAAAGCTCGTAGTTTTTGGTTGCTCAATCTCTTGCCAATTTACATCCAGGGGGTTAATTTAAAACTTGTTCTGCTGTTGTGGGGACTAAAATAAACCCTCCTTTTTCACCGCCAAAAAAAAAATTTTTTTCCTGTAGCATAATTCAAAAGGGCGAAGGTTAATACAAGTTTTTCCTCTTTTTTGGGTAGCGAAAAAATACACCCCATTGTAACACGCTAAAAAAGCTCGTAGTTTTTTAGTTGCTCTATTTTTTTTGGGGAAAATTACATCCAGGGGTTTTTAATTAAGTGTTGTCTGCTGTTTGGTGTTTTAAAAAACCCAAACTTTTCACCACCAAAAAATAAATTTTTCCTGTAGCAAAATTTTCACAAGCAAAGGGTTAATTAAAAGGGTTTTTCCTCTTGTTTTTGTAGCGAAAAAAAAACCCCGCCATTGTAAAACCTAAAAAGCTCGTTTTTGGTTTGCTAAATTTCTTTTCCCGCAATTTACCCCCGGGGGTTTAACTAAGTATTTTTCTGCAGTTGTACTCAAAAAAAAACCTTTTTTTTTTCCACCGGCCAAACAAAGGGGAAAAAATTTCTTAGAAATAATTCAAACCCGGGAAGGGTTTTAATTTTAACCCTTTTTGTGTTTTAAAATCAGAAAAATACACAATTTTTTAAACCAAAAAACCCAAAGCAATTTTTCCCTTGCCCAGTTGTGGAGCGAAAATTTAACCCAAAGGGGTTTACCCAAGCTTTTTATGGGTTTTCTTTTGGGACCCAAATACAGGGGGGGAAAATTATCATAAAAACAAATTTAAATCAAAAAAGGGGTCTGAAACATTTAAAAACAAACAGTAGGTCAGACAGAAGGGGGGGCAGGCTCTTCCCCTGCGAGGGGCCCAAGGCAAAAACATTCCAGGCCCCCAGGCCCGCAGCAAAAGCAAAGGGGAGGGTCACAGCGGGGGGTCACTCGGTGACCCCAACAACTGCCCCTGTAAACTAGGGGCCCCATTTTCTGACAAAGAAACCCCAAAGGGGTTTTTTTGTTGGTTTGACTAGGCCCAATCCATTTTCCTCCCAAAATGAAAACTGACAACCCCACCAAAAAGGTCGGGGGGAACGTCAACAAAACCCCTTATTTTGGCATGGCCCGGGAGGGGGTTTTCCAGGGGCCCTCACCTGTCCTAAACCCCCCACCTCTGTCCCTTCCGGTTTCCCTCACCAGAGATCTACTATGGGTTTTGGGCTCAGCGCCCACTATATAGCAGGAGGGAAAAATTTTAAGGGGGGCATTTTAG